>CAUOPZ010000330.1:0-23437 GCA_963457665.1 Thysanoteuthis rhombus
ATCCAATGGTACCGTTGCAATCAGCACGTCAAACTACGCCAGAAAAAGCCATAAAATCGATAGGTAAAAATGACATTCAAAAGACCATTTTTGATGGCTCCCTTATGGAAGTGCCTTCTCGACCAATAGCGGCTTTTTCCATCAAATTGGGCTGAGTCGAAAAATACATCAAATCCACCCGGTCCAATGGTACCGTTGCAATCAGCACGTCAAACTACGCCAGAAAAAGCCATAAAATCGATAGGTAAAAATGACATTCAAAAGACCATTTTTAATGGCTCCCTTATGGAAGTGCCTTCTCGACCAATAGCGGCTTTTTCCATCAAATTGGGCTGAGTCGAAAAATACATCAAATCCACCCGGTCCAATGGTACCGTTGCAATCAGCACGTCAAACTACGCCAGAAAAAGCCATAAAATCGATAGGTAAAAATGACATTCAAAAGACCATTTTTGATGGCTCCCTTATGGAAGTGCCTTCTCGACCAATAGCGGCTTTTTCCATCAAATTGGGCTGAGTCGAAAAATACATCAAATCCACCCGGTCCAATGGTACCGTTGCAATCAGCACGTCAAACTACGCCAGAAAAAGCCATAAAATCGATAGGTAAAAATGACATTCAAAAGACCATTTTTGATGGCTCCCTTATGGAAGTGCCTTCTCGACCAATAGCGGCTTTTTCCATCTAATTGGGCTGAGTCGAAAAATACATCAAATCCACCCGATCCAATGGTACCGTTGCAATCAGCACGTCAAACTACGCCAGAAAAAGCCATAAAATCGATAGGTAAAAATGACATTCAAAAGACCATTTTTGATGGCTCCCTTATGGAAGTGCCTTCTCGACCAATAGCGGCTTTTTCCATCAAATTGGGCTGAGTCGTAAAATACATCAAATCCACCCGATCCAATGGTACCGTTGCAATCAGCACGTCAAACTACGCCAGAAAAAGCCATAAAATCGATAGGTAAAAATGACATTCAAAAGACCATTTTTGATGGCTCCCTTATGGAAGTGCCTTCTCGACCAATAGCGGCTTTTTCCATCAAATTGGGCTGAGTCGTAAAATACATCAAATCCACCCGATCCAATGGTACCGTTGCAATCAGCACGTCAAACTACGCCAGAAAAAGCCATAAAATCGATAGGTAAAAATGACATTCAAAAGACCATTTTTGATGGCTCCCTTATGGAAGTGCCTTCTCGACCAATAGCGGCTTTTTCCATCAAATTGGGCTGAGTCGAAAAATACATCAAATCCACCCGGTCCAATGGTACCGTTGCAATCAGCACGTCAAACTACGCCAGAAAAAGCCATAAAATCGATAGGTAAAAATGACATTCAAAAGACCATTTTTGATGGCTCCCTTATGGAAGTGCCTTCTCGACCAATAGCGGCTTTTTCCATCTAATTGGGCTGAGTCGAAAAATACATCAAATCCACCCGATCCAATGGTACCGTTGCAATCAGCACGTCAAACTACGCCAGAAAAAGCCATAAAATCGATAGGTAAAAATGACATTCAAAAGACCATTTTTGATGGCTCCCTTATGGAAGTGCCTTCTCGACCAATAGCGGCTTTTTCCATCAAATTGGGCTGAGTCGTAAAATACATCAAATCCACCCGATCCAATGGTACCGTTGCAATCAGCACGTCAAACTACACCAGAAAAAGCCATAAAATCGATAGGTAAAAATGACATTCAAAAGACCATTTTTGATGGCTCCCTTATGGAAGTGCCTTTTCGACCAATAGCGGCTTTTTCCATCAAATTGGGCTGAGTCGTAAAATACATCAAATCCACCCGATCCAATGGTACCGTTGCAATCAGCACGTCAAACTACGCCAGAAAAAGCCATAAAATCGATTGGTAAAAATGACATTCAAAAGACCATTTTTGATGGCTCCCTTATGGAAGTGCCTTCTCGACCAATAGCGGCTTTTTCCATCAAATTGGGCTGAGTCGAAAAATACATCAAATCCACCCGGTCCAATGGTACCGTTGCAATCAGCACGTCAAACTACGCCAGAAAAAGCCATAAAATCGATAGGTAAAAATGACATTCAAAAGACCATTTTTGATGGCTCCCTTATGGAAGTGCCTTCTCGACCAATTGCGGCTTTTTCCATCAAATTGGGCTGAGTCGAAAAATACATCAAATCCACCCGATCCAATGGTACCGTTGCAATCAGCACGTCAAACTACGCCAGAAAAAGCCATAAAATCGATAGGTAAAAATGACATTCAAAAGACCATTTTTGATGGCTCCCTTATGGAAGTGCCTTCTCGACCAATAGCGGCTTTTTCCATCAAATTGGGCTGAGTCGAAAAATACATCAAATCCACCCGATCCAATGGTACCGTTGCAATCAGCACGTCAAACTACGCCAGAAAAAGCCATAAAATCGATAGGTAAAAATGACATTCAAAAGACCATTTTTGATGGCTCCCTTATGGAAGTGCCTTCTCGACCAATAGCGGCTTTTTCCATCAAATTGGGCTGAGTCGAAAAATACATCAAATCCACCCGATCCAATGGTACCGTTGCAATCAGCACGTCAAACTACGCCAGAAAAAGCCATAAAATCGATAGGTAAAAATGACATTCAAAAGACCATTTTTGATGGCTCCCTTATGGAAGTGCCTTCTCGACCAATAGCGGCTTTTTCCATCTAATTGGGCTGAGTCGAAAAATACATCAAATCCACCCAATCCAATGGTACCGTTGCAATCAGCACGTCAAACTACGCCAGAAAAAGCCATAAAATCGATAGGTAAAAATGACATTCAAAAGACCATTTTTGATGGCTCCCTTATGGAAGTGCCTTCTCGACCAATAGCGGCTTTTTCCATCTAATTGGGCTGAGTCGAAAAATACATCAAATCCACCCGGTCCAATGGTACCGTTGCAATCAGCACGTCAAACTACGCCAGAAAAAGCCATAAAATCGATAGGCAAAAATGACATTCAAAAGACCATTTTTGATGGCTCCCTTATGGAAGTGCCTTCTCGACCAATAGCGGCTTTTTCCATCAAATTGGGCTGAGTCGAAAAATACATCAAATCCACCCGATCCAATGGTACCATTGCAATCAGCACGTCAAACTACGCCAGAAAAAGCCATAAAATCGATAGGTAAAAATGACATTCAAAAGACCATTTTTGATGGCTCCCTTATGGAAGTGCCTTCTCGACCAATAGCGGCTTTTTCCATCAAATTGGGCTGAGTCGAAAAATACATCAAATCCACCCGGTCCAATGGTACCGTTGCAATCAGCACGTCAAACTACGCCAGAAAAAGCCATAAAATCGATAGGTAAAAATGACATTCAAAAGACCATTTTTGATGGCTCCCTTATGGAAGTGCCTTCTCGACCAATAGCGGCTTTTTCCATCAAATTGGGCTGAGTCGAAAAATACATCAAATCCACCCGATCCAATGGTACCGTTGCAATCAGCACGTCAAACTACGCCAGAAAAAGCCATAAAATCGATAAGTAAAAATGACATTCAAAAGACCATTTTTGATGGCTCCCTTATGGAAGTGCCTTCTCGACCAATTGCGGCTTTTTCCATCAAATTGGGCTGAGTCGAAAAATACATCAAATCCACCCGATCCAATGGTACCGTTGCAATCAGCACGTCAAACTACGCCAGAAAAAGCCATAAAATCGATAGGTAAAAATGACATTCAAAAGACCATTTTTGATGGCTCCCTTATGGAAGTGCCTTCTCGACCAATAGCGGCTTTTTCCATCAAATTGGGCTGAGTCGAAAAATACATCAAATCAAACCGATCCAATGGTACCGTTGCAATCAGCACGTCAAACTACGCCAGAAAAAGCCATAAAATCGATAGGTAAAAATGACATTCAAAAGACCATTTTTGATGGCTCCCTTATGGAAGTGCCTTCTCGACCAATAGCGGCTTTTTCCATCAAATTGGGCTGAGTCGAAAAATACATCAAATCCACCCGATCCAATGGTACCGTTGCAATCAGCACGTCAAACTACGCCAGAAAAAGCCATAAAATCGATAGGTAAAAATGACATTCAAAAGACCATTTTTGATGGCTCCCTTATGGAAGTGCCTTCTCGACCAATAGCGGCTTTTTCCATCTAATTGGGCTGAGTCGAAAAATACATCAAATCCACCCAATCCAATGGTACCGTTGCAATCAGCACGTCAAACTACGCCAGAAAAAGCCATAAAATCGATAGGTAAAAATGACATTCAAAAGACCATTTTTGATGGCTCCCTTATGGAAGTGCCTTCTCGACCAATAGCGGCTTTTTCCATCTAATTGGGCTGAGTCGAAAAATACATCAAATCCACCCGGTCCAATGGTACCGTTGCAATCAGCACGTCAAACTACGCCAGAAAAAGCCATAAAATCGATAGGCAAAAATGACATTCAAAAGACCATTTTTGATGGCTCCCTTATGGAAGTGCCTTCTCGACCAATAGCGGCTTTTTCCATCAAATTGGGCTGAGTCGAAAAATACATCAAATCCACCCGATCCAATGGTACCTTTGCAATCAGCACGTCAAACTACGCCAGAAAAAGCCATAAAATCGATAGGTAAAAATGACATTCAAAAGACCATTTTTGATGGCTCCCTTATGGAAGTGCCTTCTCGACCAATAGCGGCTTTTTCCATCAAATTGGGCTGAGTCGAAAAATACATCAAATCCACCCGGTCCAATGGTACCCTTGCAATCAGCACGTCAAACTACGCCAGAAAAAGCCATAAAATCGATAGGTAAAAATGACATTCAAAAGACCATTTTTGATGGCTCCCTTATGGAAGTGCCTTCTCGACCAATAGCGGCTTTTTCCATCAAATTGGGCTGAGTCGAAAAATACATCAAATCCACCCGATCCAATGGTACCGTTGCAATCAGCACGTCAAACTACGCCAGAAAAAGCCATAAAATCGATAAGTAAAAATGACATTCAAAAGACCATTTTTGATGGCTCCCTTATGGAAGTGCCTTCTCGACCAATTGCGGCTTTTTCCATCAAATTGGGCTGAGTCGAAAAATACATCAAATCCACCCGATCCAATGGTACCGTTGCAATCAGCACGTCAAACTACGCCAGAAAAAGCCATAAAATCGATAGGTAAAAATGACATTCAAAAGACCATTTTTGATGGCTCCCTTATGGAAGTGCCTTCTCGACCAATAGCGGCTTTTTCCATCAAATTGGGCTGAGTCGAAAAATACATCAAATCAAACCGATCCAATGGTACCGTTGCAATCAGCACGTCAAACTACGCCAGAAAAAGCCATAAAATCGATAGGTAAAAATGACATTCAAAAGACCATTTTTGATGGCTCCCTTATGGAAGTGCCTTCTCGACCAATAGCGGCTTTTTCCATCAAATTGGGCTGAGTCGAAAAATACATCAAATCCACCCGATCCAATGGTACCGTTGCAATCAGCACGTCAAACTACGCCAGAAAAAGCCATAAAATCGATAGGTAAAAATGACATTCAAAAGACCATTTTTGATGGCTCCCTTATGGAAGTGCCTTCTCGACCAATAGCGGCTTTTTCCATCAAATTGGGCTGAGTCGAAAAATACATCAAATCCACCCGGTCCAATGGTACCGTTGCAATCAGCACGTCAAACTACGCCAGAAAAAGCCATAAAATCGATAGGTAAAAATGACATTCAAAAGACCATTTTTGATGGCTCCCTTATGGAAGTGCCTTCTCGATCAATAGCGGCTTTTTCCATCAAATTGGGCTGAGTCGAAAAATACATCAAATCCACCCGGTCCAATGGTACCGTTGCAATCAGCACGTCAAACTACGCCAGAAAAAGCCATAAAATCGATAGGTAAAAATGACATTCAAAAGACCATTTTTGATGGCTCCCTTATGGAAGTGCCTTCTCGATCAATAGCGGCTTTTTCCATCAAATTGGGCTGAGTCGAAAAATACATCAAATCCACCCGATCCAATGGTATCGTTGCAATCAGCACGTCAAACTACGCCAGAAAAAGCCATAAAATCGATAGGTAAAAATGACATTCAAAAGACCATTTTTGATGGCTCCCTTATGGAAGTGCCTTCTCGACCAATAGCGGCTTTTTCCATCAAATTGGGCTGAGTCGAAAAATACATCAAATCCACCCGGTCCAATGGTACCGTTGCAATCAGCACGTCAAACTACGCCAGAAAAAGCCATAAAATCGATAGGTAAAAATGACATTCAAAAGACCATTTTTGATGGCTCCCTTATGGAAGTGCGTTCTCGACCAATAGCGGCTTTTTCCATCAAATTTGGCTGAGTCGAAAAATACATCAAATCCACCCGATCCAATGGTACCGTTGCAATCAGCACGTCAAACTACGCCAGAAAAAGCCATAAAATCGATAGGTAAAATTGACATTCAAAAGACCATTTTTGATGGCTCCCTTATGGAAGTGCCTTCTCGACCAATAGCGGCTTTTTCCATCAAATTGGGCTGAGTCGTAAAATACATCAAATCCACCCGATCCAATGGTACCGTTGCAATCAGCACGTCAAACTACGCCAGAAAAAGCCAGAAAATCGATAGGTAAAAATGACATTCAAAAGACCATTTTTGATGGCTCCCTTATGGAAGTGCCTTCTCGACCAATAGCGGCTTTTTCCATCAAATTGGGCTGAGTCAAAAAATACATCAAATCCACCCGATCCAATGGTACCGTTGCAATCAGCACGTCTAACTACGCCAGAAAAAGCCATAAAATCGATAGGTAAAAATGACATTCAAAAGACCATTTTTGATGGCTCCCTTATGGAAGTGCCTTCTCGACCAATAGCGGCTTTTTCCATCAAATTGGGCTGAGTCGAAAAATACATCAAATCCACCCGATCCAATGGTACCGTTGCAATCAGCACGTCAAACTACGCCAGAAAAAGCCATAAAATCGATAGGTAAAAATGACATTCAAAAGACCATTTTTGATGGCTCCCTTATGGAAGTGCCTTCTCGACCAATAGCGGCTTTTTCCATCTAATTGGGCTGAGTCGAAAAATACATCAAATCCACCCGGTCCAATGGTACCGTTGCAATCAGCACGTCAAACTACGCCAGAAAAAGCCATAAAATCGATAGGTAAAAATGACATTCAAAAGACCATTTTTGATGGCTCCCTTATGGAAGTGCCTTCTCGACCAATAGCGGCTTTTTCCATCAAATTGGGCTGAGTCGAAAAATACATCAAATCCACCCGATCCAATGGTACCGTTGCAATCAGCACGTCAAACTACGCCAGAAAAAGCCATAAAATCGATAGGTAAAAATGACATTCAAAAGACCATTTTTGATGGCTCCCTTATGGAAGTGCCTTCTCGACCAATAGCGGCTTTTTCCATCAAATTGGGCTGAGTCGAAAAATACATCAAATCCACCCGATCCAATGGTACCGTTGCAATCAGCACGTCAAACTACGCCAGAAAAAGCCATAAAATCGATAGGTAAAAATGACATTCAAAAGACCATTTTTGATGGCTCCCTTATGGAAGTGCCTTCTCGACCAATAGCGGCTTTTTCCATCAAATTGGGCTGAGTCGAAAAATACATCAAATCCACCCGATCCAATGGTACCGTTGCAATCAGCACGTCAAACTACGCCAGAAAAAGCCATAAAATCGATAGGTAAAAATGACATTCAAAAGACCATTTTTGATGGCTCCCTTATGGAAGTGCCTTCTCGACCAATAGCGGCTTTTTCCATCAAATTGGGCTGAGTCGAAAAATACATCAAATCCACCCGATCCAATGGTACCGTTGCAATCAGCACGTCAAATTACGCCAGAAAAAGCCATAAAATCGATAGGTAAAAATGACATTCAAAAGACCATTTTTGATGGCTCCCTTATGGAAGTGCCTTCTCGACCAATAGCGGCTTTTTCCATCAAATTGGGCTGAGTCGAAAAATACATCAAATCCACCCGATCCAATGGTACCGTTGCAATCAGCACGTCAAACTACGCCAGAAAAAGCCATAAAATCGATAGGTAAAAATGACATTCAAAAGACCATTTTTGATGGCTCCCTTATGGAAGTGCCTTCTCGACCAATAGCGGCTTTTTCCATCAAATTGGGCTGAGTCGAAAAATACATCAAATCCACCCGATCCAATGGTACCGTTGCAATCAGCACGTCAAACTACGCCCGAAAAAGCCATAAAATCGATAGGTAAAAATGACATTCAAAAGACCATTTTTGATGGCTCCCTTATGGAAGTGCCTTCTCGACCAATAGCGGCTTTTTCCATCAAATTGGGCTGAGTCGAAAAATACATCGAATCCACCCGATCCAATGGTACCGTTGCAATCAGCACGTCAAACTACGCCAGAAAAAGCCATAAAATCGATAGGTAAAAATGACATTCAAAAGACCATTTTTGATGGCTCCCTTATGGAAGTGCCTTCTCGACCAATAGCGGCTTTTTCCATCAAATTGGGCTGAGTCGAAAAATACATCAAATCCACCCGATCCAATGGTACCGTTGCAATCAGCACGTCAAACTACGCCAGAAAAAGCCATAAAATCGATAGGTAAAAATGACATTCAAAAGACCATTTTTGATGGCTCCCTTATGGAAGTGCCTTCTCGACCAATAGCGGCTTTTTCCATCAAATTGGGCTGAGTCGAAAAATACATCAAATCCACCCCGTCCAATGGTACCGTTGCAATCAGCACGTCAAACTACGCCAGAAAAAGCCATAAAATCGATAGGTAAAAATGACATTCAAAAGACCATTTTTGATGGCTCCCTTATGGAAGTGCCTTCTCGACCAATAGCGGCTTTTTCCATCAAATTGGGCTGAGTCGAAAAATACATCAAATCCACCCGATCCAATGGTACCGTTGCAATCAGCACGTCAAACTACGCCAGAAAAAGCCATAAAATCGATAGGTAAAAATGACATTCAAAAGACCATTTTTGATGGCTCCCTTATGGAAGTGCCTTCTCGACCAATTGCGGCTTTTTCCATCAAATTGGGCTGAGTCGAAAAATACATCAAATCCACCCGATCCAATGGTACCGTTGCAATCAGCACGTCAAACTACGCCAGAAAAAGCCATAAAATCGATAGGTAAAAATGACATTCAAAAGACCATTTTTGATGGCTCCCTTATGGAAGTGCCTTCTCGACCAATAGCGGCTTTTTCCATCAAATTGGGCTGAGTCGAAAAATACATCAAATCCACCCGATCCAATGGTACCGTTGCAATCAGCACGTCAAACTACGCCAGAAAAAGCCATAAAATCGATAGGTAAAAATGACATTCAAAAGACCATTTTTGATGGCTCCCTTATGGAAGTGCCTTCTCGACCAATAGCGGCTTTTTCCATCAAATTGGGCTGAGTCGAAAAATACATCAAATCCACCCGATCCAATGGTACCGTTGCAATCAGCACGTCAAACTACGCCAGAAAAAGCCATAAAATCGATAGGTAAAAATGACATTCAAAAGACCATTTTTGATGGCTCCCTTATGGAAGTGCCTTCTCGACCAATAGCGGCTTTTTCCATCAAATTGGGCTGAGTCGAAAAATACATCAAATCCACCCGGTCCAATGGTACCGTTGCAATCAGCACGTCAAACTACGCCAGAAAAAGCCATAAAATCGATAGGTAAAAATGACATTCAAAAGACCATTTTTGATGGCTCCCTTATGGAAGTGCCTTCTCGACCAATAGCGGCTTTTTCCATCAAATTGGGCTGAGTCGAAAAATACATCAAATCCACCCGATCCAATGGTACCGTTGCAATCAGCACGTCAAACTACGCCAGAAAAAGCCATAAAATCGATAGGTAAAAATGACATTCAAAAGACCATTTTTGATGGCTCCCTTATGGAAGTGCCTTCTCGACCAATAGCGGCTTTTTCCATCAAATTGGGCTGAGTCGAAAAATACATCAAATCCACCCGATCCAATGGTACCGTTGCAATCAGCACGTCAAACTACGCCAGAAAAAGCCATAAAATCGATAGGTAAAAATGACATTCAAAAGATCATTTTTGATGGCTCCCTTATGGAAGTGCCTTCTCGACCAATAGCGGCTTTTTC
This sequence comes from Thysanoteuthis rhombus, assembly GCA_963457665.1. NCBI lineage: Eukaryota > Metazoa > Mollusca > Cephalopoda > Oegopsida > Thysanoteuthidae > Thysanoteuthis > Thysanoteuthis major. The sequence continues at coordinate 10,095 of CAUOPZ010000330.1, forward strand.
CATCAAATTGGGCTGAGTCGAAAAATACATCAAATCCACCCGATCCAATGGTACCGTTGCAATCAGCACGTCAAACTACGCCAGAAAAAGCCATAAAATCGATAGGTAAAAATGACATTCAAAAGACCATTTTTGATGGCTCCCTTATGGAAGTGCCTTCTCGACCAATAGCGGCTTTTTCCATCAAATTGGGCTGAGTTGAAAAATACATCAAATCCACCCGATCCAATGGTACCGTTGCAATCAGCACGTCAAACTACGCCAGAAAAAGCCATAAAATCGATAGGTAAAAATGACATTCAAAAGACCATTTTTGATGGCTCCCTTATGGAAGTGCCTTCTCGACCAATAGCGGCTTTTTCCATCAAATTGGGCTGAGTCGAAAAATACATCAAATCCACCCGGTCCAATGGTACCGTTGCAATCAGCACGTCAAACTACGCCAGAAAAAGCCATAAAATCGATAGGTAAAAATGACATTCAAAAGACCATTTTTGATGGCTCCCTTATGGAAGTGCCTTCTCGACCAATAGCGGCTTTTTCCATCAAATTGGGCTGAGTCGAAAAATACATCAAATCCACCCGATCCAATGGTACCGTTGCAATCAGCACGTCAAACTACGCCAGAAAAAGCCATAAAATCGATAGGTAAAAATGACATTCAAAAGACCATTTTTGATGGCTCCCTTATGGAAGTGCCTTCTCGACCAATTGCGGCTTTTTCCATCAAATTGGGCTGAGTCGAAAAATACATCAAATCCACCCGATCCAATGGTACCGTTGCAATCAGCACGTCAAACTACGCCAGAAAAAGCCATAAAATCGATAGGTAAAAATGACATTCAAAAGACCATTTTTGATGGCTCCCTTATGGAAGTGCCTTCTCGACCAATAGCGGCTTTTTCCATCAAATTGGGCTGAGTCGAAAAATACATCAAATCCACCCGATCCAATGGTACCGTTGCAATCAGCACGTCAAACTACGCCAGAAAAAGCCATAAAATCGATAGGTAAAAATGACATTCAAAAGACCATTTTTGATGGCTCCCTTATGGAAGTGCCTTCTCGACCAATAGCGGCTTTTTCCATCAAATTGGGCTGAGTCGTAAAATACATCAAATCCACCCGATCCAATGGTACCGTTGCAATCAGCACGTCAAACTACGCCAGAAAAAGCCATAAAATCGATAGGTAAAAATGACATTCAAAAGACCATTTTTGATGGCTCCCTTATGGAAGTGCCTTCTCGACCAATAGCGGCTTTTTCCATCAAATTGGGCTGAGTCGAAAAATACATCAAATCCACCCGGTCCAATGGTACCGTTGCAATCAGCACGTCAAACTACGCCAGAAAAAGCCATAAAATCGATAGGTAAAAATGACATTCAAAAGACCATTTTTGATGGCTCCCTTATGGAAGTGCCTTCTCGACCAATAGCGGCTTTTTCCATCAAATTGGGCTGAGTCGAAAAATACATCAAATCCACCCGATCCAATGGTACCGTTGCAATCAGCACGTCAAACTACGCCAGAAAAAGCCATAAAATCGATAGGTAAAAATGACATTCAAAAGACCATTTTTGATGGCTCCCTTATGGAAGTGCCTTCTCGACCAATAGCGGCTTTTTCCATCAAATTGGGCTGAGTCGAAAAATACATCAAATCCACCCGATCCAATGGTACCGTTGCAATCAGCACGTCAAACTACGCCAGAAAAAGCCATAAAATCGATAGGTAAAAATGACATTCAAAAGACCATTTTTGATGGCTCCCTTATGGAAGTGCCTTCTCGACCAATAGCGGCTTTTTCCATCAAATTGGGCTGAGTCGAAAAATACATCAAATCCACCCGATCCAATGGTACCGTTGCAATCAGCACGTCAAACTACGCCAGAAAAAGCCATAAAATCGATAGGTAAAAATGACATTCAAAAGACCATTTTTGATGGCTCCCTTATGGAAGTGCCTTCTCGACCAATTGCGGCTTTTTCCATCAAATTGGGCTGAGTCGAAAAATACATCAAATCCACCCGATCCAATGGTACCGTTGCAATCAGCACGTCAAACTACGCCAGAAAAAGCCATAAAATCGATAGGTAAAAATGATATTCAAAAGACCATTTTTGATGGCTCCCTTATGGAAGTGCCTTCTCGACCAATAGCGGCTTTTTCCATCAAATTGGGCTGAGTCGAAAAATACATCAAATCCACCCGATCCAATGGTACCGTTGCAATCAGCACGTCAAACTACGCCAGAAAAAGCCATAAAATCGATAGGTAAAAATGACATTCAAAAGACCATTTTTGATGGCTCCCTTATGGAAGTGCCTTCTCGACCAATAGCGGCTTTTTCCATCAAATTGGGCTGAGTCGAAAAATACATCAAATCCACCCGATCCAATGGTACCGTTGCAATCAGCACGTCAAACTACGCCAGAAAAAGCCATAAAATCGATAGGTAAAAATGACATTCAAAAGACCATTTTTGATGGCTCCCTTATGGAAGTGCCTTCTCGACCAATAGCGGCTTTTTCCATCAAATTGGGCTGAGTCGAAAAATACATCAAATCCACCCGATCCAATGGTACCGTTGCAATCAGCACGTCAAACTACGCCAGAAAAAGCCATAAAATCGATAGGTAAAAATGACATTCAAAAGACCATTTTTGATGGCTCCCTTATGGAAGTGCCTTCTCGACCAATAGCGGCTTTTTCCATCAAATTGGGCTGAGTCGAAAAATACATCAAATCCACCCGGTCCAATGGTACCGTTGCAATCAGCACGTCAAACTACGCCAGAAAAAGCCATAAAATCGATAGGTAAAAATGACATTCAAAAGACCATTTTTGATGGCTCCCTTATGGAAGTGCCTTCTCGACCAATAGCGGCTTTTTCCATCAAATTGGGCTGAGTCGAAAAATACATCAAATCCACCCGATCCAATGGTACCGTTGCAATCAGCACGTCAAACTACGCCAGAAAAAGCCATAAAATCGATAGGTAAAAATGACATTCAAAAGACCATTTTTGATGGCTCCCTTATGGAAGTGCCTTCTCGACCAATAGCGGCTTTTTCCATCAAATTGGGCTGAGTCGAAAAATACATCAAATCCACCCGATCCAATGGTACCGTTGCAATCAGCACGTCAAACTACGCCAGAAAAAGCCATAAAATCGATAGGTAAAAATGACATTCAAAAGACCATTTTTGATGGCTCCCTTATGGAAGTGCCTTCTCGACCAATAGCGGCTTTTTCCATCAAATTGGGCTGAGTCGTAAAATACATCAAATCCACCCGATCCAATGGTACCGTTGCAATCAGCACGTCAAACTACGCCAGAAAAAACCATAAAATCGATAGGTAAAAATGACATTCAAAAGACCATTTTTGATGGCTCCCTTATGGAAGTGCCTTCTCGACCAATAGCGGCTTTTTCCATCAAATTGGGCTGAGTCGTAAAATACATCAAATCCACCCGATCCAATGGTACCGTTGCAATCAGCACGTCAAACTACGCCAGAAAAAGCCATAAAATCGATAGGTAAAAATGACATTCAAATGACCATTTTTGATGGCTCCCTTATGGAAGTGCCTTCTCGACCAATAGCGGCTTTTTCCATCAAATTGGGCTGAGTCAAAAAATACATCAAATCCACCCGGTCCAATGGTACCGTTGCAATCAGCACGTCAAACTACGCCAGAAAAAGCCATAAAATCGATAGGTAAAAATGACATTCAAAAGACCATTTTTAATGGCTCCCTTATGGAAGTGCCTTCTCCACCAATAGCGGCTTTTTCCATCAAATTGGGCTGAGTCGAAAAATACATCAAATCCACCCGATCCAATGGTACCGTTGCAATCAGCACGTCAAACTACGCCAGAAAAAGCCATAAAATCGATAGGTAAAAATGACATTCAAAAGACCATTTTTGATGGCTCCTTTATGGAAGTGCCTTCTCGACCAATAGCGGCTTTTTCCATCAAATCGGGCTGAGTCGAAAAATACATCAAATCCACCCGATCCAATGGTACCGTTGCAATCAGCACGTCAAACTACGCCAGAAAAAGCCATAAAATCGATAGGTAAAAATGACATTCAAAAGACCATTTTTGATGGCTCCCTTATGGAAGTGCCTTCTCGACCAATAGCGGCTTTTTACATCAAATTGGGCTGAGTCGAAAAATACATCAAATCCACCCGATCCAATGGTACCGTTGCAATCAGCACGTCAAACTACGCCAGAAAAAGCCATAAAATCGATAGGTAAAAATGACATTCAAAAGACCATTTTTGATGGCTCCCTTATGGAAGTGCCTTCTCGACCAATAGCGGCTTTTTCCATCAAATTGGGCTGAGTCGAAAAATACATCAAATCCACCCGATCCAATGGTACCGTTGCAATCAGCACGTCAAATTACGCCAGAAAAAGCCATAAAATCGATAGGTAAAAATGACATTCAAAAGACCATTTTTGATGGCTCCCTTATGGAAGTGCCTTCTCGACCAATAGCGGCTTTTTCCATCAAATTGGGCTGAGTCGAAAAATACATCAAATCCACCCGATCCAATGGTACCGTTGCAATCAGCACGTCAAACTACGCCAGAAAAAGCCATAAAATCGATAGGTAAAAATGACATTCAAAAGACCATTTTTGATGGCTCCCTTATGGAAGTGCCTTCTCGACCAATAGCGGCTTTTTCCATCTAATTGGGCTGAGTCGAAAAATACATCAAATCCACCCGGTCCAATGGTACCGTTGCAATCAGCACGTCAAACTACGCCAGAAAAAGCCATAAAATCGATAGGTAAAAATGACATTCAGAAGACCATTTTTGATGGCTCCCTTATGGAAGTGCGTTCTCGACCAATAGCGGCTTTTTCCATCAAATTTGGGCTGAGTCGAAAAATACATCAAATCCACCCGATCCAATGGTACCGTTGCAATCAGCACGTCAAATTACGCCAGAAAAAGCCATAAAATCGATAGGTAAAAATGACATTCAAAAGACCATTTTTGATGGCTCCCTTATGGAAGTGCCTTCTCGACCAATAGCGGCTTTTTCCATCAAATTGGGCTGAGTCGAAAAATACATCAAATCCACCCGATCCAATGGTACCGTTGCAATCAGCACGTCAAACTACGCCAGAAAAAGCCATAAAATCGATAGGTAAAAATGACATTCAAAAGACCATTTTTGATGGCTCCCTTATGGAAGTGCCTTCTCGACCAATAGCGGCTTTTTCCATCAAATTGGGCTGAGTCGAAAAATACATCAAATCCACCCGATCCAATGGTACCGTTGCAATCAGCACGTCAAACTACGCCAGAAAAAGCCATAAAATCGATAGGTAAAAATGACATTCAAAAGACCATTTTTGATGGCTCCCTTATGGAAGTGCCTTCTCGACCAATAGCGGCTTTTTCCATCAAATTGGGCTGAGTCGAAAAATACATCAAATCCACCCGATCCAATGGTACCGTTGCAATCAGCACGTCAAACTACGCCAGAAAAAGCCATAAAATCGATAGGTAAAAATGACATTCAAAAGACCATTTTTGATGGCTCCCTTATGGAAGTGCCTTCTCGACCAATAGCGGCTTTTTCCATCAAATTGGGCTGAGTCGAAAAATACATCAAATCCACCCGATCCAATGGTACCGTTGCAATCAGCACGTCAAACTACGCCAGAAAAAGCCATAAAATCGATAAGTAAAAATGACATTCAAAAGACCATTTTTGATGGCTCCCTTATGGAAGTGCCTTCTCGACCAATTGCGGCTTTTTCCATCAAATTGGGCTGAGTCAAAAATACATCAAATCCACCCGATCCAATGGTACCGTTGCAATCAGCACGTCAAACTACGCCAGAAAAAGCCATAAAATCGATAGGTAAAAATGATATTCAAAAGACCATTTTTGATGGCTCCCTTATGGAAGTGCCTTCTCGACCAATAGCGGCTTTTTCCATCAAATTGGGCTGAGTCGAAAAATACATCAAATCCACCCGATCCAATGGTACCGTTGCAATCAGCACGTCAAACTACGCCAGAAAAAGCCATAAAATCGATAGGTAAAAATGACATTCAAAAGACCATTTTTGATGGCTCCCTTATGGAAGTGCCTTCTCGACCAATAGCGGCTTTTTCCATCAAATCGGGCTGAGTCGAAAAATACATCAAATCCACCCGATCCAATGGTACCGTTGCAATCAGCACGTCAAACTACGCCAGAAAAAGCCATAAAATCGATAGGTAAAATTGACATTCAAAAGACCATTTTTGATGGCTCCCTTATGGAAGTGCCTTCTCGACCAATTGCGGCTTTTTCCATCATATTGGGCTGAGTCGAAAAATACATCAAATCCACCCGGTCCAATGGTACCGTTGCAATCAGCACGTCAAACTACGCCAGAAAAAGCCATAAAATCGATAGGTAAAAATGATATTCAAAAGACCATTTTTGATGGCTCCCTTATGGAAGTGCCTTCTCGACCAATAGCGGCTTTTTCCATCAAATTGGGCTGAGTCGAAAAATACATCAAATCCACCCGATCCAATGGTACCGTTGCAATCAGCACGTCAAACTACGCCAGAAAAAGCCATAAAATCGATAGGTAAAAATGACATTCAAAAGACCATTTTTGATGGCTCCCTTATGGAAGTGCCTTCTCGACCAATTGCGGCTTTTTCCATCTAATTGGGCTGAGTCGAAAAATACATCAAATCCACCCGGTCCAATGGTACCGTTGCAATCAGCACGTCAAACTACGCCAGAAAAAGCCATAAAATTGATAGGTAAAAATGACATTCAAAAGACCATTTTTGATGGCTCCCTTATGGAAGTGCCTTCTCGATCAATAGCGGCTTTTTCCATCGAATTGGGCTGAGTCGAAAAATACATCAAATCCACCCGATCCAATGGTACCGTTGCAATCAGCACGTCAAACTACGCCAGAAAAAGCCATAAAATCGATAGGTAAAAATGACATTCAAAAGACCATTTTTGATGGCTCCCTTATGGAAGTGCCTTCTCGACCAATAGCGGCTTTTTCCATCAAATTGGGCTGAGTCGAAAAATACATCAAATCCACCCGATCCAATGGTACCGTTGCAATCAGCACGTCAAACTACGCCAGAAAAAGCCATAAAATCGATAGGTAAAAATGACATTCAAAAGACCATTTTTGATGGCTCCCTTATGGAAGTGCCTTCTCGACCCAATAGTGGCTTTTTCCATCAAATTGGGCTGAGTCGAAAAATACATCAAATCCACCCGATCCAATGGTACCGTTGCAATCAGCACGTCAAACTACGCCAGAAAAAGCCATAAAATCGATAGGTAAAAATGACATTCAAAAGACCATTTTTGATGGCTCCCTTATGGAAGTGCCTTCTCGACCAATAGCGGCTTTTTCCATCAAATTGGGCTGAGTCGAAAAATACATCAAATCCACCCGATCCAATGGTACCGTTGCAATCAGCACGTCAAACTACGCCAGAAAAAGCCATAAAATCGATAGGTAAAAATGATATTCAAAAGACCATTTTTGATGGCTCCCTTATGGAAGTGCCTTCTCGACCAATAGCGGCTTTTTCCATCAAATTGGGCTGAGTCGAAAAATACATCAAATCCACCCGATCCAATGGTACCGTTGCAATCAGCACGTCAAACTACGCCAGAAAAAGCCATAAAATCGATAGGTAAAAATGACATTCAAAAGACCATTTTTGATGGCTCCCTTATGGAAGTGCCTTCTCGACCAATAGCGGCTTTTTCCATCAAATTGGGCTGAGTCGAAAAATACATCAAATCCACCCGATCCAATGGTACCGTTGCAATCAGCACGTCAAACTACGCCAGAAAAAGCCATAAAATCGATAGGTAAAAATGACATTCAAAAGACCATTTTTGATGGCTCCCTTATGGAAGTGCCTTCTCGACCAATAGCGGCTTTTTCCATCAAATTGGGCTGAGTCGAAAAATACATCAAATCCACCCGGTCCAATGGTACCGTTGCAATCAGCACGTCAAACTACGCCAGAAAAAGCCATAAAATCGATAGGTAAAAATGACATTCAAAAGACCATTTTGATGGCTCCCTTATGGAAGTGCCTTCTCGATCAATAGCAGCTTTTTCCATCAAATTGGGCTGAGTCGAAAAATACATCAAATCCACCCGGTCCAATGGTACCGTTGCAATCAGCACGTCAAACTACGCCAGAAAAAGCCATAAAATCGATAGGTAAAAATGACATTCAAAAGACCATTTTTGATGGCTCCCTTATGGAAGTGCCTTCTCGATCAATAGCGGCTTTTTCCATCAAATTGGGCTTAGTCGAAAAATACATCAAATCCACCCGATCCAATGGTACCGTTGCAATCAGCACGTCAAACTACGCCAGAAAAAGCCATAAAATCGATAGGTAAAAATGACATTCAAAAGACCATTTTTGATGGCTCCCTTATGGAAGTGCCTTCTCGACCAATAGCGGCTTTTTCCATCAAATTGGGCTGAGTCGTAAAATACATCAAATCCACCCGATCCAATGGTACCGTTGCAATCAGCACGTCAAACTACGCCAGAAAAAGCCATAAAATCGATAGGTAAAAATGACATTCAAAAGACCATTTTTGATGGCTCCCTTATGGAAGTGCCTTCTCGACCAATAGCGGCTTTTTCCATCAAATTGGGCTGAGTCGAAAAATACATCAAATCCACCCGATCCAATGGTACCGTTGCAATCAGCACGTCAAACTACGCCAGAAAAAGCCATAAAATCGATAGGTAAAAATGATATTCAAAAGACCATTTTTGATGGCTCCCTTATGGAAGTGCCTTCTCGACCAATAGCGGCTTTTTCCATCAAATTGGGCTGAGTCGAAAAATACATCAAATCCACCCGATCCAATGGTACCGTTGCAATCAGCACGTCAAACTACGCCAGAAAAAGCCATAAAATCGATAGGTAAAAATGACATTCAAAAGACCATTTTTGATGGCTCCCTTATGGAAGTGCCTTCTCGACCAATAGCGGCTTTTTCCATCAAATTTGGCTGAGTCGAAAAATACATCAAATCCACCCGATCCAATGGTACCGTTGCAATCAGCACGTCAAACTACGCCAGAAAAAGCCATAAAATCGATAGGTAAAAATGACATTCAAAAGACCATTTTTGATGGCTCCCTTATGGAAGTGCCTTCTCGACCAATAGCGGCTTTTTCCATCAAATTGGGCTGAGTCGAAAAATACATCAAATCCACCCGGTCCAATGGTACCGTTGCAATCAGCACGTCAAACTACGCCAGAAAAAGCCATAAAATCGATAGGTAAAAATGACATTCAAAAGACCATTTTTGATGGCTCCCTTATGGAAGTGCCTTCTCGATCAATAGCGGCTTTTTCCATCAAATTGGGCTGAGTCGAAAAATACATCAAATCCACCCGGTCCAATGGTACCGTTGCAATCAGCACGTCAAACTACGCCAGAAAAAGCCATAAAATCGATAGGTAAAAATGACATTCAAAAGACCATTTTTGATGGCTCCCTTATGGAAGTGCCTTCTCGATCAATAGCGGCTTTTTCCATCAAATTGGGCTGAGTCGAAAAATACATCAAATCCACCCGATCCAATGGTACCGTTGCAATCAGCACGTCAAACTACGCCAGAAAAAGCCATAAAATCGATAGTAAAAATGACATTCAAAAGACCATTTTTGATGGCTCCCTTATGGAAGTGCCTTCTCGACCAATAGCGGCTTTTTCCATCAAATTGGGCTGAGTAGTAAAATACATCAAATCCACCCGATCCAATGGTACCGTTGCAATCAGCACGTCAAACTACGCCAGAAAAAGCCATAAAATCGATAGGTAAAAATGACATTCAAAAGACCATTTTTGATGGCTCCCTTATGGAAGTGCCTTCTCGACCAATAGCGGCTTTTTCCATCAAATTGGGCTGAGTCGAAAAATACATCAAATCCACCCGGTCCAATGGTACCGTTGCAATCAGCACGTCAAACTACGCCAGAAAAAGCCATAAAATCGATAGGTAAAAATGACATTCAAAAGACCATTTTTGATGGCTCCCTTATGGAAGTGCCTTCTCGACCAATAGCAGCTTTTTCCATCAAATTGGGCTGAGTTGAAAAATACATCAAATCCACCCGATCCAATGGTACCGTTGCAATCAGCACGTCAAACTACGCCAGAAAAAGCCATAAAATCGATAAGTAAAAATGACATTCAAAAGACCATTTTTGATGGCTCCCTTATGGAAGTGCCTTCTCGACCAATTGCGGCTTTTTCCATCAAATTGGGCTGAGTCGAAAAATACATCAAATCCACCCGATCCAATGGTACCGTTGCAATCAGCACGTCAAACTACGCCAGAAAAAGCCATAAAATCGATAGGTAAAAATGATATTCAAAAGACCATTTTTGATGGCTCCCTTATGGAAGTGCCTTCTCGACCAATAGCGGCTTTTTCCATCAAATTGGGCTGAGTCGAAAAATACATCAAATCCACCCGATCCAATGGTACCGTTGCAATCAGCACGTCAAACTACGCCAGAAAAAGCCATAAAATCGATAGGTAAAAATGACATTCAAAAGACCATTTTTGATGGCTCCCTTATGGAAGTGCCTTCTCGACCAATAGCGGCTTTTTCCATCAAATTGGGCTGAGTCGAAAAATACATCAAATCCACCCGATCCAATGGTACCGTTGCAATCAGCACGTCAAACTACGCCAGAAAAAGCCATAAAATCGATAGGTAAAAATGACATTCAAAAGACCATTTTTGATGGCTCCCTTATGGAAGTGCCTTCTCGACCAATAGCGGCTTTTTCCATCAAATTGGGCTGAGTCGAAAAATACATCAAATCCACCCGGTCCAATGGTACCGTTGCAATCAGCACGTCAAACTACGCCAGAAAAAGCCATAAAATCGATAGGTAAAAATGACATTCAAAAGACCATTTTTGATGGCTCCCTTATGGAAGTGCCTTCTCGATCAATAACAGCTTTTTCCATCAAATTGGGCTGAGTCGAAAAATACATCAAATCCACCCGATCCAATGGTACCGTTGCAATCAGCACGTCAAACTACGCCAGAAAAAGCCATAAAATCGATAGGTAAAAATGACATTCAAAAGACCATTTTTGATGGCTCCCTTATGGAAGTGCCTTCTCGACCAATAGCGGCTTTTTCCATCAAATTGGGCTGAGTCGAAAAATACATCAAATCCACCCGATCCAATGGTACCGTTGCAATCAGCACGTCAAACTACGCCAGAAAAAGCCATAAAATCGATAGGTAAAAATGACATTCAAAAGACCATTTTTGATGGCTCCCTTATGGAAGTGCCTTCTCGACCAATAGCGGCTTTTTCCATCAAATTGGGCTGAGTCGAAAAATACATCAAATCCACCCGATCCAATGGTACCGTTGCAATCAGCACGTCAAACTACGCCAGAAAAAGCCATAAAATCGATAGGTAAAAATGACATTCAAAAGACCATTTTTGATGGCTCCCTTATGGAAGTGCCTTCTCGACCAATAGCGGCTTTTTCCATCAAATTGGGCTGAGTCGAAAAATACATCAAATCCACCCGATCCAATGGTACCGTTGCAATCAGCACGTCAAACTACGCCAGAAAAAGCCATAAAATCGATAGGTAAAAATGACATTCAAAAGACCATTTTGATGGCTCCCTTATGGAAGTGCCTTCTCGACCAATAGCGGCTTTTTCCATCAAATTGGGCTGAGTCGAAAAATACATCAAATCCACCCGATCCAATGGTACCGTTGCAATCAGCACGTCAAACTACGCCAGAAAAAGCCATAAAATCGATAGGTAAAAATGACATTCAAAAGACCATTTTTGATGGCTCCCTTATGGAAGTGCCTTCTCGACCAATAGCGGCTTTTTCCATCAAATTGGGCTGAGTCGAAAAATACATCAAATCCACCCGATCCAATGGTACCGTTGCAATCAGCACGTCAAACTACGCCAGAAAAAGCCATAAAATCGATAGGTAAAAATGACATTCAAAAGACCATTTTTGATGGCTCCCTTATGGAAGTGCCTTCTCGATCAATAGCGGCTTTTTCCATCAAATTGGGCTGAGTCGAAAAATACATCAAATCCACCCGATCCAATGGTACCGTTGCAATCAGCACGTCAAACTACGCCAGAAAAAGCCATAAAATCGATAGGTAAAAATGACATTCAAAAGACCATTTTTGATGGCTCCCTTATGGAAGTGCCTTCTCGATCAATAGCGGCTTTTTCCATCAAATTGGGCTGAGTCGAAAAATACATCAAATCCACCCGATCCAATGGTACCGTTGCAATCAGCACGTCAAACTACGCCAGAAAAAGCCATAAAATCGATAGGTAAAAATGACATTCAAAAGACCATTTTTGATGGCTCCCTTATGGAAGTGCCTTCTCGACCAATAGCGGCTTTTTCCATCAAATTGGGCTGAGTCGAAAAATACATCAAATCCACCCGATCCAATGGTACCGTTGCAATCAGCACGTCAAACTACGCCAGAAAAAGCCATAAAATCGATAGGTAAAAATGACATTCAAAAGACCATTTTTGATGGCTCCCTTATGGAAGTGCCTTCTCGACCAATAGCGGCTTTTTCCATCAAATTGGGCTGAGTCGAAAAATACATCAAATCCACCCGATCCAATGGTACCGTTGCAATCAGCACGTCAAACTACGCCAGAAAAAGCCATAAAATCGATAGGTAAAAATGACATTCAAAAGACCATTTTTGATGGCTCCCTTATGGAAGTGCCTTCTCGACCAATAGCGGCTTTTTCCATCAAATTGGGCTGAGTCGAAAAATACATCAAATCCACCCGATCCAATGGTACCGTTGCAATCAGCACGTCAAACTACGCCAGAAAAAGCCATAAAATCGATAGGTAAAAATGACATTCAAAAGACCATTTTTGATGGCTCCCTTATGGAAGTGCCTTCTCGACCAATAGCGGCTTTTTCCATCAAATTGGGCTGAGTCGAAAAATACATCAAATCCACCCGATCCAATGGTACCGTTGCAATCAGCACGTCAAACTACGCCAGAAAAAGCCATAAAATCGATAGGTAAAAATGACATTCAAAAGACCATTTTTGATGGCTCCCTTATGGAAGTGCCTTCTCGACCAATAGCGGCTTTTTCCATCAAATTGGGCTGAGTCGAAAAATACATCAAATCCACCCGATCCAATGGTACCGTTGCAATCAGCACGTCAAACTACGCCAGAAAAAGCCATAAAATCGATAGGTAAAAATGACATTCAAAAGACCATTT
>CAUOPZ010000331.1:7500-35000 GCA_963457665.1 Thysanoteuthis rhombus
TTATCTTAATTTTGTGACACTCATGACTGTAGTAGTTGATAAAGTGAGACATCCTGGCTAGTCATTCAAATGTTCGTAATGCAGTAAAAAGGTTTATTTACTTTAAAAAGCATTAAAATTATAAAACTTAGTGTTCTGCAGCATAAACAAGAATGTGAAAGTTTTGGAATAACAAATTAAAGACATCTATTAGATTAAGTAAACTTGACCCTAGGACTTAATTAATAGAGAACCTGATGGCTTTTGAAACTAGCATGCAAACACTTTACAATAGTTGAAAGCCCAATAACACGAATAAGATTTCAAATATTCCATTAGGTGAAAAAGCTAAGAACAAACCTGATGTTGCTGAATCAGTTGTTGGACTATTGTGATATTCTTGGGTATATTGACCTGGTCCTGTTCCACTAACATGTTCTCTGTATTGGAGAGCCATTTCAGCAGGGATTCTAATAAAGCAGCATTTTGTCGCACCGCCAGTAGGCCATCATTCAAGCGGGTACCCCGTTGTTTGCACCAAGATGTAAGCTACAAAGAGAATACACAAAACAATTTAATATCTTTTTAAAAATTGAGTTCTTTTATGCTATTAAGAAAATTATCAATGGCTTTCTTATAAAAAACAATTCAAATGAATTATTAAGTATATAAGAATATATATATATATATATATATGAAAATATAGCTTGACATTGTCCAAATGAATATGAAAATGCCTTACTATATGTAATATATTTATAAAATACAAATACAATATTAAAAAGTGAAAAAAAAAAAAATCCATGTTTTGGTTGATATATTAGTGATAATTTCCAAGGCAGGACTTGAGAAAAAAAAAAAAAAAAAAAAATTATTCAGACTAAAACAGGAGTCCGAGAAATCTTAGAATTGATTAGGAAACACAAAAACTCAGAAGACAACACAATATATTAGAGGAAAAACAGGAGTCCAAAATATCATAGAATCCATTTGAAAACTCAAATGGCGATGGGCAGGTGATGAAGCAAGAATGATAGACAACTGCCAAGTATCATGATTCACAATGTGGATCGCCAGTAATCATATTTGAGTGGATGGAATGACTATTCAAACAGATTCAAGAAATATTGGCATGGTGCAGTACCACCCATGGTTGAGAGATCTGGCGAATCTTGAGGTAGATCTATGTCTAACAATGGACGTTAAAAGAAAACTGATGATAAATGTTCAAGCAAGGCCAACACAGAAAATCTCCAAATGAAGTGACTTACTTCTTCCCAGCGAGCACGTAGGACAGACAACCATTGTTTAAGAGAAGATAAAGAATCAGGATGACATCTTGTCACTATCTCCTGGCCAATCGCCAATGCCTCACGTAAATGGGTTTCTTTTCGAAGGAGGTTTTCTTCAAATTTCTGAAAGGAAAAGGCAAATCATTTAAATAAAATTAAAGTAAAGATGAAATGATAGCTATTGTAGTTAGCAAGATAGATAGTGAAGGATATTACATTGAACAATATCTATTGCACGTTTTGAATTTTCATGTTCTAGTCAAAAATGGCCTTCAGATTGTATGTAAGAGAAACAAGGATTTCTGGATGCAAGATTATTGAACCTGAAATGGTTGAATAACTTTCATCATTTCAAAATGCACTTGTATTTGTCAATATACTTAATAAAAAGGGGTACTTACTAAGTGCAATAATATAGTACTAAAATCTGAAAACAAATACAAAAAATTCTAATTGATAGAGACCAAATCAAAATATTTTGGATTTATTTCACTTTGAAAGAAAAATTACTTTGTGCTCTTCTTTCTGTTTAAGTAAGGAAACTTCATCATCAGGGAATGAGCCTTGGTAACGTAATTGACGTTCAGCTTCACCAAGCCAATCCAATAAACTCTGGGCTTTTTTGTGGAAATCATCAGCCTTGGGAATAAAAGATAAATAAATTATTCATATAAAATGATTACATTATAACATAACTCCTCAAAGGTACATTTCAAATGCAAAAACAAATGTGAGTATGTAAGAGAGAGGTGTCACAACTTCTGTTTGCTATAGGAACCGCCCAACATGGGTGCAGCCAAAACAAATTTTGCATGCAAACTCAATGATACTAGGGGAAGTTTTTGAAGTAAAATTTTTTCAAGGGTTTCAAGGGGAATTCTATTTATTACATAATGTTTAAGTGGAACCTACTTTCTACTCATATACATATTTACAGATACATATCTTTTCATTTCAAGGGATCAAAAGAGGAGAGAGACTTTTCCCTCTATTCAGGGGGTCTAATGTGAAGGAGACTTTTCCATCTTTAAGGGGGCCAAAGTGGAAAACCTTTTCCCCTTCATGGGGTCAAAAGTGAAGGGAGACTTTTTTTCCCCTCTTCAAGGGGGAAAAGCGGAGCAGAACTTTCATCTCCTTCAAAGGGTCAAAAGTTAAGGGGAACTTTTTACAAATGTGAAAGTTTTAGTTCCCTTTTTTTTCTTCTTTTTGACAGATACTTCAGTTATATTACGTAAGACGACTGGCATTGTTTATTAGTGTTCCCCTGTAAATGTTGGTGCAGCTCTTCGAATTCATGTTGAGATGACCAAGGAGGGGGTTTTAAAGTAAAAAGATTAGAGAGAAATGTTTTTTAAGGGGTTTAGAAGGAAAATTCTATTTATGAAGTAACTATAATGCTTAACTGGATCTATACTTTCTGTTTGATATACAAATGTAAACTAGCTGGAAACTGTTTGATAGGGTGGGTTCCAGCTACTAAAACTATAAAGCCAGGGATTGCTTGCTTGTATGTGTGTTATGGCTGCTTGAAATCCTGAGGAAGGTTGGCATGGGTAGGACTGCATGGGTGCCCTAAAATCTTAATGAAAATACAAAAATATTACTTGCCGAAAAAATACTGCAAAACATGTTTTTCATTGGGCAAAAAATTGCACTCTGAACCTTACTAGAGACAAAATACAGAGTCTGGAAACACTGAATTCTGTACAAAAGCTAGGACTGTCATAGCATTTGTATAAAAAAGCTCAAATCACAACCTTCACAAGAGGTGGACACCAAGTATGTAATAAAAAAAAAAAAATCTGGATACTTCATGTCAGCAATTTTGTACGATGGATAGTAAGTAAGTGTGCATTTTTGCATTATAGCTACTTTGTAAATAGAGTCCCATCTAAAATCTTGACTTTTTTTTCTTAAAACTGATGAATTTTCAGAAGGTCCAATGGATTGAAAGCACAAAAAACTAAAAGAAAAAAAAATATTCCAGAGCAGCAATGTGACCTAAACTGAATCTTGACTTAATAACGTGATAAAATGAATTTTCTATTGTTCTCAGTTTTCTCCTGGAATGTTTTTGAAAACAGCAACAGTTGAAATCACACCAAGATTTAAAAAATCAGCCAAAATCAACTAAATATCAGATTTCAAAACAATTTTCGGTACTTGGTTTTGAGTGAAAAAAAAAAAAAATTTTTTTTTTTACAAAGTTGACAATACAATAAAATAATAAGTGAATAGACAAATAAATGGAAACCTAAACTGCAGAAGGGCTGAATTTAAGACATGGAAAATAATGCTCTAATTAAGTCAATCATCCACCAATCCTAGTTTTATGAAATTGCTATAAAATATCATTTTTTTTTTCAGTGTTGTCAAACTCCTAGGGTTGACTTCATTATCACAATTTTTCAGCCTTCCAAATGTCAGTCTTTTCTGATTTCAGCATACATTATAGAGAGAGAGGGTAAATAAAAAGAGGGATGCCATGAACTCCATAGCAAGTGATCAAAACAAAAGTGATGTTGTGCATGTGTATTGCTCATTCAAAAAAGATGTTTTGTTTTAGTTTTATTAATATGATCAACATTTGTGATAATCAACTTCCTCAAGTCATCATATTGATTTCTTCAAGGCTTAAAAAAAAAAAAGAAAAAAAAAAACTGACATTATTTCTTCTCATTTATGTATGTACATTCATATTCATATCAAATTCTTGATTTCTTATATTCACCGTTCTTTTTGCTTCCGTTTTATTTCAGAAGATTTTTAAAAGTTCTCGACCACATTGGCACTTCTTTGGGTATACCTTTTTGAAATAAGATTAGTTTAAAGATAAATTAATTTCCGTTTCCAACTAAATCATCGGCAATTACGTTTGATTTAGTTTACGAAAATATTTTATGTAATCATCACAACTACAACAAATGACTTTTTGTTTTAGTAGATAACGTATTATCAATCATCATTAATTTTTGCTACTACCTTCATCTTAATTGTTTAGTTGCAAAAAAAGCAACAACAATTAAGATGAAGGTAAAAAGTAGCAAAAATGAATAATGGAGTATATAAATATTTTCTGTGAAAACTACCATGCTACTAAAGATTTCCATGGAATGGTGATCAGAGGCAGTCAACTTGTAACTAGTAGATTTGAGGATTGAATCCACCTGGGAATGACACATTTTGTTTTACTTTTCGAAGTCAATAGCAGATTAACCATTAGGTTAAGTAGATTGTCTCCGTTCCTTGCTTTTGCCCAGTGATTTTTATTTAAAGCTCCCTTGCTTTCAAGGCTAGTGGCGGATTAACCATGAGGCTTAGTAAACATTTTCTTTCTTTTGTCAAATTCCAACTATAGAGTTTTAACTTTATTTTCATGTGTAACAATAATGATAACTGACAATGACCAGACTGAAAACTAGTGACATCATGCACAAATAACTAGTGATGTATGCTAAAACTGATTATGAATCAATCCTATTTGTAAAGCCCAACTCAGGTCAACTTGTTTTGGTGAAGCTTACAAATCCCATTAACAGGCTCTACTACTAAAGGAGTTGAAATGGGACACATAATTTTGGAATAATATTGTATGGAGGAATGAATTCTATTTTGCTTACTTTTTAGATTTTAATGAGGTAAGGTAGTTTGACCCTAGCACAGCCAAGCCTGTTTCAAGAGGAGTTGTTTTTCTCCTGACAATGCTTGGTATCCCAAACTATTATAGACACTGTTACTAGATTTTTGACTATCTTTCTACAATAAACCTACACATAATGTCAAGTTTGTTTTGGTGTGTCTGAATACATCAGTTGTTTGCTGATAGACAATATGATTCACATTTTTTCAAAAATTTTCTGGCTAAACACCAATAATGGGTGTTGACAGTTTATTGACAAGCTTTGAAAAAAAAACGGCAATCGAAAGTGTGAGTAAACTAAGTCAACATGAAATTAAAACTTCAACAGAAGAAAGCATAAAAAAATAAACACATGAAATAATTGATAAGAGCATATCTGAATTGTGTCTAGAATTGGAAAAAAAATGAACAAAAATGACCTAGTGTTTGAGTTGACCTCTATCTGATCTTTGATACTTGCTAAAAAGCTATTGAAAACAAAAACACCGAAAAAATACTTCAAGCGTATGATTCTTCTTATAATGACTATCTTTAATTGTTGCAATATAATTAACAAAATCTCAAAGTTAGGCAAAGTGATAAAACATGAATTTTCAAAAATAATCAAATCATTAAAAAAATCTTGCAATGGAAACTTATATAGATAAGTACTGAAAATGTTATCAAAATTCAATCAGTAGTCTTTCTTTGTGAATTTTAAAAATGTTGGTGTTTTTGCATGGAAAAATTGTAAAAATTTGTCTACTGTAAATGTTTTCTTCATGTATGTCACAAGCAAAACATGCTATCTATATTCAACAATATCTTTGGTTCTATAAAGTGTACACTTGGTTTTCATCTCATATTTTTTTGCCAATCTTTCTTGTTTAAGTCACAAATTTTCTGAAGATAAAATTAAGTTTTATACAATGTTTTTCGGTAAGTGTGTCAGCAAAGTTCATATTATACCTAACTGATTGTCTCATCTTAATTTCTTGTTTCTTCCTTCTATTTTCACAATCCACTGAATAAATGATCATTGTTCCATACAGATACATTAGTCACTTGTTTGTGTCTGGATTATGTGAAAATTTTCTAACTACAAATGTACAATGCAAATGATAAAAGAAAATCCAAGAAAACTCCTAGGAAAAGTCTACAGGTAAACACGTAACAAATCAATGACAAAGATTTTAGCACAAAGTCATATGAACTTGGATATAATTGAACTGTAGCGAGGAAAGGGTTCTATCCCTTATTATATCCATGTGTCTTTGCGTGTTCCTGCACTCCTGGCCATACTGTTTTGGCATCAGTACTCCATTAGACCTCTTCTAAAAATGCACTTTTTATTTATGGAAAAATATTTTATGAACTTTTGGGAGCCTTATTTTGATGTTTTTTTATTTTATTTCAGATGTTTTTCAGTGGAAAATGTCAGTGATATCATAGCATTTATTCTGACTATATCCTATATACATATATTCTAAAATATATTCAATGGAATTTTTTTTTACAATATGACTTCAAATTTTGACACCTTGCCTGTTCAATCATTGACTGTGATAGCAAGTAATCAATAAAAAGTTGTTTCCTATGCTAATTGGAACTATTTCATGAACATCAAAATCTGTATTTAACATTATATCAAGCACACATTAATGTTTCCCAAAGTGTGGCATGTAAATTAAAGGAAGTTTGGCGAGGGGAGGGGGCAGGGACACACTGTTATAAATTTACTGGTATTTATCAGAATGTAAATACAATTTTTTTTCAAGGTAGAAAAATTCTTTAGAGATTTTCTATTCACCAAAATACTTGAGAAATTGAATACAAGCTAATGGTTGAATTTATCAGTAACAAAGAAATGAAAATTTGTATTAAAAATTTATCCTTTCAGGGGCACTATTGGAATTATTTTAGATACATAACTTATCAATTCTATAGTGATCTTTTAAGTACTAAAAAGGTAGGATATATTTTCTTTGAAAAGTATTAAATAATTTTCCAGCTTTAAAAATGTTACCATTCTTTGGGCTTGCTCCAAGCGTTCTTGTTTATTAACACTGAGTGTGCAAATGCGATCCCACAGTGTGGTAAGCTCTATCAGCTGGGCTTGTTGCTGAGTTGTGTCTTCTTCTGATTTCTCTATAAGTTCTTTAGCAGCTTTTCGGACAAACTGGACAGTGTTAGATCTGGCACCCAATTCTTGTTGGAAGGCCTGTAAAATAAAATGGTCATCTTATATTTAAAAGATCTATATTTTGTAATCATCTCTAATAGAAAATTCACATATTCAGATGAGAGTTTATGATTACAAAAAGACTTTTGGAGTTTACATGATTTTCATCTGACGGAAGAACTGTGTAATTTTACTACGACCTTTTGCTATCTAACACAAAAGAGAAATATACTTTTGAATCCCCATAGATTGTCTTCATTTATAAGAGAGCAGTCATAATGTTAAAATAATTCATTAGATTATTCAAACTGATACCAAGACTATATGGCAACTGATTGTATGTTCAGTGAGAAAAAGGATTACAGTTCCTCAACTTATTTAAAACAAAAGCAGAATTTGTTTCCAGTGAGAATTAAATCATCTATGTAAATGCAAGAATGCCAGAAATGAGAAGTACTTTTCAGCAGTTTTAGCTTATACAGAAAATTTTTTAAAAGATGTTCAGGAGATAAACTTTTCCAATAGCAAAGTACTAATTAGATCATTCAGCATCTAAGAAGGAGATAACTTTTCTTTCAGAAATATTGTGTGGGAGATCTACTTACTTTATGTGCTTCAATGAGATTGTTGACTGTTTCAACATCACCATGAACAGGCTGTTCTTCAGACAAACCAGGCTCAGCTTTGGAGAGCCAGTCCAAGAGGGCTTGAAGAGCTTCATTGAACTGACCAGAAAATAACAGAGCCTCTTCCAAATTTCTTTGTCTGGAAATAATACAAACAATGTGAAGAAACTTGCAATCAGTATCTTCAAGATAGATGTACTTATAACACTAGTAAACACTAACAGAATGTTGTAGAGGCTTAATAGTAAAAAGCTGCAAATGATAAAACATTACACATCAAACTTTGTAGTCTGATCTGAATCAAATATGATATATAAGAAAGTTGGATTTCTATGCCACTTATAATCATTGAAATTATCAAGCTACAAGATGCTTAATCCACAATGAGGGATAAGTAATATTAGAATAAAAACTTTTCATCAGGTCTTTATCTTCCTCAGTTCAACACATTTATGCTATGTTTTAGCAGTTGAGTATCATACATATGAATGACCTTTATGAAATAGCATCAGGTTTCAACGTGTAAGCATATCATGATCAGTATTTAATGATTTAGTGGTAACGTTTCAACAATGAAACCAAGAACGATATTGGAATCAGGTTTCTTTATTGTATTCTATTGAAGATGCGAACCACTTTTAAACAAACAAAAATGGTTAAAAATCACAATCAAGTTTTAATATACTTTTTATTTGGCAGTCATTAACAAATTTGATGTTTGATCATGCAATAATCAAGAGACCACAACATTTTTATCTTGAGAAATGTTTATTTTCATGGAAAATGACATTATAATTAAGATTTCACTAATAACCTGTTGATGGGCTATAGTGTACAGGGGAAATTAAAAATAAAATCAGTGAATATCAAATTCTGCTCATATGAAAATGATACTTTGTTCATAGAACAAGGTGCAAATTTTGATAGCCCAAACCATTTTTTTTAAATTGAAAAATTTAAATAACTGCTGCAAACTGACAAGCTCGACAGATTTAAAAACAAATACCAATGAAATCGAATTCAGATTTTCAAAACCATATCATTGAACTTTGAAAGGATCTAAAATTTTCATTTGTAGTAAAAGAAAACATTATGATTAAAGATTCAACGTCTGTTATAAGCAAAACAAAGCCAAAAATGAAATTAGAATAATTTAATATAATAATGAAATAAGAATAAAAGATCCCTCCACATACCTGGATACTGATTTTCCACATACAACATTCCACCTGTTTTTGAGTTCGCCCAACATCTGTTGTATAACAGGGACATCATCTTTTGGGCAACGGTCTTTAAGGCATCGGGCTGTACGATTAATTGTATCATATACTGGTTGCTTAGCACCCAAATTCCGTTGGAATTCCTTTAATGGAAATCGAGACAAACAACTTTTCAATTCAATGGTTGAGAAAATAAAAAAAAAGCAAACCAATTGCTTATATGTTTATGAAAGAAAAGAAAAAGCAGCTTGAATAAATTAATGACTTGATAAAGATAAGATAAAGATCCAGATTTATGCATCAATAATATATCCATAAAAATAATCTCAACTTAATAAATATCAGAATGAAGTTAATCTAGTTTTTTTTCTTTTCCTTTTTTAAAAAAGAAAATCAGCATTTTATCCAGGCTTTTCATACGATGGCAGTAGGAAATACTTGACTATTGTAGACATTAGGCAGGCTACAACTCTTAGTTATTTATGAAACTTAGCATAGTGTTGCATAAGGCCATGGTAGTAGTGTATTCGGTGAGTGTCATACCTAAAACTCAAATGAATTAATCTGAGATGAACTAGTTAAACATCATCCTATGCTAGGTGTCAAAATATTTTCAACTTATTAGAATAATTCATCATCCATATAGATATATAAAAAAAACCGGAATAATTTGCATTAACTTAGCTATAATGGCTGATTATACAGCAATGAATTTTTGTTCCTATCAAATTATAGAAATAAAATGCAGAATTTTAAAATTATGATGTTACAAAAGGAAAACTTTTAGATCTGAAGAATGTATAACATTTCAAGTAAATTATAAAAACATTTTTTTGTAAAGCTTAATTTATTAAGAAAGAAAATCAAACATTCTAACTCTAATGTACTTGGTGGCATATGTTAATAAATTTCTATAAAAAAATTTAATACCTAGATAAAAACAGCTTTCATTGAAATTTGTTAGTACTTAAGGTCAAAAGCAAGTCAGTTGTAAATGATGAAGTAAAATTACTAAAATGCAAAATCTAACAAATATCTTTAAAACTTAAAAATGAAAAATGTTACTAATTCAAAAATAGGAAACAAAAGGAAATGAATTTACTGTTTTGTCAAGTGATAGTAATTTATACAAACAAGTAATTACCTTGTGTTTAGCAATTTGCACTTTGATCTTAGCTGGGTCATTGCTAGTAGACGTGTCTGCATCAAGAACTTTTTCAGCGTCATTCAGCCAGTCAAGAAGATCTTTCCATAATGAATGGAACTGTGAAAAGACAACCCAGATAATAAATCACCATAAACATACATTATAACCAACTCAAATTTTCTACACCCATGCACATACACACACTAAAGATTATGTAATTCTTACAGAATTTGTTGAGAGGAATCTCAGTAGTTTGCTTTTGCTCAAAAGCAAATGGGTGGACCAAATCATCAAAGGAATCAACATGACTAGATTTGTTTTCTAGGATCTAGAAATTGCAATCTGTTAGCTGTTCAGTTGTAAACAAAAGCTAAGCGTAGCAAAGACAGGATGATCAGAGTTATTTGTATACATGACAAAAATAGTAGCCATTGTGTGAAATGGACAAATGGTTGGTAGCCTCTCATCAGTCACACACGATCGAGTCAAGCCTTAACTTTGTTTACAGAGTGATCAAGCAGGTAATATAAATGATAGGTTCTGTAGATAACTTAATGGAATATGTTTCAGCTTGAACATTAAAAGCACAATCTTTTCTCTCTCCTGACTAGATTGAATTGGATATAGAAATCTTTTCTTTCTCTTCTTTTAATTAGATATATGCCATTTACTTTGTCCTTCCATCAACAGTTTCAGAATACTGGTAGCCAACCAGTGGATTAATTTTAGCTCAAATGACACACTAACTGTTCATTGCTTCAACTAATTACTTGAACACTATCATTAACAGATACCCACACTGGACTTAATGACTATGGCACAGACTAACCTACATACACATAAAACAGATGTATAAGACACCAAATGATTACTTATTGCAAGTAACCTGAAAACTAAGACTTTTGGGACCATCTATTATACCTATCTATACACATTCCAAATAAGGGCATCCCTACCAAGACCATTCAATAGATAATTTTTTTTACAAGATATAGTACGATGGGGTATTTTTCCCCTCCAACTCTCAAAATTTTCAACTGTGACCCACTGGCTGCTTTTTTTTTTTTTTTTTTTTCCATAGGCCTATCTGTTTTTTGTTTTTTTCTTCAAAGTTTTGCAGGTCAAAATTGGGGTGTTTTCCTGTGGTCAGAGCGTTCTCAACCTGGAAAATGAATATCTCATTTCCTGAAGAAAAAATAAATTGAGAGAAGAATAGATATGATTTAGTATTTGCAAAAATTAATTATGCCTGTTTCTAATCTCATTAGTCACGGGATCCAGAATGCTAATATCAATTCTTTGATTCCTTTTTTTGATCAGGTGTTCATCACTAATTGTGAACAAATACGTTTATAGATAATTTGTGTGAACGTTTTCTTTAATCACTATCATATATTTAGGTAAGAGCTTTTGGGGTTTTCATTGGTAAACTCAGCTATCATTGATAATAAAAAATGTTTCGGTTGAAGTGCATAATTTTTCATAAAACTGCTATAATTACATTGCACAATGATTTAACACTTTGCTAATTATAAATATAATACAGTGAAATACATTTTTTTGAAGAAAAAGTACTACCTGTCTGGCCTCCTTGTAGCCTCGTTCCAAATGGCGTGTTCTTTCTGCACTCCTTGATACAATTTTTTCCCATCTGTGCTGTACACTGGACAGGAGATTCTTTATGAGAATAACATCCTGTTTTTGGCTGAAATATTTCAGGTGGGTACCTCTCTTATCCAAAGCTATCATAGCATCCCTATTGCGTGCAATGTCTTTTTGCAGGTTCTATAAACAGTTTTAAAAAATAGGATTAATTGAAAGAAAAAAATTTCAAAGTATCATTGCAAGTAATATGACATTAGTTGTAGCAGGAAAGTAAAAAGAAATTCATTGAGCTATTATAGATTGTGTAATATAATTGATAGTGTGGCTTGATCGCAAAACATGGGAGTACATGTCAATGCAATGCATCAATGTTAAATGTGGTCTAATGAAAGCAAAGCATATAGTCAGGTCAAAGTATTTATGGATCCATGTAATTACGTGATTTTGACCATTAGTATTTATAAAAGAGTGTTGAGCTAGATGGGCAGAGGGTAATGGAGTAATGTTGAGGAGTGACAGGTCAGTGTCAGTCAGAAATGTGATATGCAGAGTCATTGTTATCTACCCTGTCTCGAAGTGATCACAATAAGCAGCTTCTGAATTAAAAAGATTGTCAAAGCCGAAGACATTTAAAAATGTAGCAATAATCTATACAAATGATCAATAAAATAGCTCTCTCATTTAACAGTCTATTATCTTTATCCAAAATTTTCAAAATGAGTGCATGATAATTGATGATGACAGTTCTGAGGGAAGCTTGTTTTATAGCTTAGTTGCTAGCGGAAAGGAGACAAACATGTCATCAGAATGCACAAAAAGAATATAGTTATAAAAAATACAGTAAATTGTCAAAAATTGTCAATACTTTTCAATCAAGTAAACTTTGAGATAAATAGGATCATGAACTTAATCTATTTTTATTTTCAATTATACAAACAAAGCATTAACACAGTATCAAGCAAAAAGAAAGAAAATCTGCCAAAAGTCTTACACACCAGTCACTAATTGGATTATACAGCATCATTTCATTGTGCTGACAAAATTCTTGAATGAATTTTTGTAATATTGAATGAATGTAGCATTTGCTGTGAACAAGACAGTCTTTTGCAATCTTCAAATCTATAGACAGTTAAGAAAAGGTCTGATATGATAATTGTTGCAATCATATTCAGAAAAGGTTTCTGCATCTCTCACAGTATTTACAGTTGTGATTGTTCCATATTGTAAATCAGATAATCCTTCAGTAACCAGTTATGGCCATTCTTCAAGATTTACCTTGTGATCTTCAATTTGTTGCGTAATTCTGTCTACAATCCGGCTAACTGGTTGCAGATTATTCAATTCTTTTTCCGTTTCTGTTAACCAGCCAATAAACTTGTTCAGATCATCATGGAATGTGCTTGCCTGGCCAACAGCTTCTTCTAATTTGTTCTGCAAGCAAAGTAAAAACAAAAAAAAACAAACAAACCATACTTCAATTCAAATAACTACAGTGACAAATTCTGATTTAAAATGTCCAATGATTTCATATTCTCTTCACAACAAATACAAAAATTCATTTAAAGACGAAAGTCAAACAAGTGTTAGACACATTCTTGTACAATATGTAAATAGGTTATGAATACTGAAAATTATTCTATATGCCCACAGATATATGAGGCACAGTATTATCTTTATGCAGCCTCATAAGCTGATATAATCTTGCTAGTATCCCCAACAAGCTGTCCAAACATTGAAATAATTACGTAGCAAAAGAATGGACTTCAAGAAAGATTGTTGGACAATTTTCCATCATCTAAATCATTGATAAAATGAAATTCAACAAAAAGGTTGTAAGGTTCTTTGAATTAAATACTTTCAGATGTTATTTCAAATGGTTAAATATACAAAAATAATTTGATATCTTCACTAACCAGACTTAGCTTGCTAAAACTTGAAAGAATAGAAGAAATATCAGTTTAAAAAAAAAACAAAAAAACCCAGAAATTCCTTCAGAAGATTATCATCTACTCAAGAAAACTGCTTTATAGAAAATAGTATGTTATAAAAGGGATTTTCAATGTCAGTATAAATACAGCTAAATAGATGAATAATGAAAGAAAATCCAAAAGTTCAAACAGGAAATAATCCCCCCATCTATGTTACAATATTTAGTAAATACTTTTATTCAATCATTACATTGAGAAAGAAAAGCTAAGTAATTAAAATGAAGACTGTTTACCTTTCGGTCTTGGGCTCTGGCTCTGATGTGGTCACATCTTTGCTGTACAGATTGAAGACTGGAACATATCTTTGAAACGGATGGTTCACTGGTTTTTTCAAGTATCTTTTCTCCATCATTTTTTAGTTTTTTTGCAACATTTTCAAGTCGTTCAAGCTCAGCATAAACATCCTACGATGAAAATTACTAGATAAGTAGGAATCAAACTGATCGTAAAGGAAATATGTAACCTTGTAGCTATTATTAGAAAGATAAAAATAACTGATAAATTTGCCTTTATATTCAATAGTCATTCTAGTAAATAGTGTAATAAAAATTACTTGGTGGTGGTGGAGGGTTGTATGCTGGCTGAAGATGATTTGTTTTATTTTTTCATTGTAGATAGAAAATTTCTTGCTATTGATTAACCATCTTTAAAAGGTTGATTTGAGAATACCAAACATTTTTCAGTAACATCTATTTTTCTCAAGATATTCTGGGATGTAAAAAATATCAAACAAAATTAATTTCAAACAGGTCTAGATAATCACTCAATTAGAAACCGTCACATATCCAAAGTCTTTAAGGAGCATGCCACATTGTAGGTGATGAATAAAAATTAGAGACAGGGGTGATCAATAAATAAGTTACGTCAACATTTTTAGGGGAAATGATTACTAAAAAAGTCTGAATGTTGTAGGACACAAATAAAGGGGTCAATTTAGCATAATTTTGAATTGCAAATTGAAATCCCTACTAAAGACCTATTTATGGGAGTGGAGATATGAAATACGAAAAACCTCAAACCAATAGACTATGATTAACACCTGAAATATTTTCTCAAAACTACCTTAAGGAAGCCCTCACCAACCCTGACACCTAGGAATGGAAAGTTAAAACCATATTAAAAGAATAAAGTAAATAAATATAAATATAAATAGAAAAAAGAAGATTAAAACTAAGATAAGCTGACTATTTCCATAACAATGTCAGAACCTCTAATTACTCTTGGATTTCTGAATAATTGAACTATTCACAACATCATTTTATATGGTTCTTCAACATCTCAAGATTCCTATCCATGAACCTTCTAGTTTCGATCCTCTTATTCTGTTCTCTCCCTGCCTTCAAGGTACCATGGCTCCTCCCTCTTGGAGACCTGACCTTTGGATGATCCCTATTCATATTAGCTAGTAACCAATTCTCAAGACAGCCATAACTATCACCAATCCAGTTCACTGGGTGGATGTAAAATAAAATGTCTTATTTAACTGATGCATAACCAACTACAGCAGTACCAAGGTTGAAGGTATTAGACCTTTCCACTGAAGATGAAATTTTTTCACTTCGAAACATGTTTAGAATAATTCTATGTAAATAAACAATTACACATGTACAACACATAGAGGCTATGCCTAAACTTTTTACAGTACAACTCTCTCTCTTTCTGTGTGTGTGTGTGTGTGTGTGTGTATATATATATATATATATATATATATATTAGGTGATCAATCAACAACCAGAGTTTTTTCTCGCTATAGGCAGGTTACAAAAATGACAATAAACTAAAAAACAAGTTTTATCAAAACCAACAAGAATCATTCTTTTACTCTTGCAAATTTTCTTCTAATACAGTAAGGTATAATTTGATTTCAAATAGTTCTTTGATGCTGGCTTTTTACATTGAAAAACCCTACATATTTGTTTAGAACATTTGTATTAATTTCCATTTAATTTACCTTCTAAATCTATACTTTTACTTTGTTTATTGTTAAATGCCATTCCTAGATTTTGAAAATTGTAGCTACTCTTCTAATTGTAATCTTTAATTTTGGAGTAAGCAAACAATTATAATACTTTAGAGGCTTCTGCTTTAAAAATAGTTATAATATTAACAATTCTCCAGTATTCTTCATGGAATGACTAAATAAGATATCAATTCATAAATAAAATTAACCAATAAAATATTACAAATAAGAAGTAAATGAAAATCATTTTCCATTTAACAGGAGCAATTCAATCATGTATGCACATTGCTATTATAAGATTGAAAACATTCTTACCGAAATGTAAATAGAATTATGTCCACAAATAATTTTCTTAGCAAGACTAACCTATTGATTTCTCTTCCAAGACTAACCAATGCCTGAATTAAAGTGTTCCAGTAAACTTCTAAAAGAGATAAATGGGACATATATATCTCAGCAGTCATAGAAATCTTGGGATATATACATCCCAGGAATGTTGAAAACATCAACTAATCAATTTTGTTATATATCATAAATTACTGAGAGTGATTGTTGATTAAATGCTTGGGGAAAAAGAAAAAAAAACCTGCAAATGAATATCTGCTCTGAAATTGGCTCTCCCCAAAAGACCTAGAAAAGAAAATGTAATTACTTACCATAAATTTGTCCAGCTGTTCTTTGGCAGTGTTTGGAAGGCCACCAACTGGACGTGACATAATCAACTGGTTTTCAATCTCTCCCAAATGCATCAATAAATCTTGCATTTCTCCTGTGAAAGACTGAGCCTACAATGAGGAGAATAAATCAAATTGGCTTCTTTTACACTTAATGGCAAAATTATACTTAATATTTACCAAAAATAAAAAATTAGTATGAATTAAAATAAATGTTCATTATGAATATAAGTTATTTCAGTGTATATAGTGCAGAACAGCCATTCCATATTGGGGGCCCAAGCACGTTAGAAGAGAGTCACAAGCTAAAATGATAATGAAAGAATTTCTGTCTATCTGTTCATGTGGTATCCCTGTTTGATTAGGGGCCCTGGAATGCAGGAAGAGCTCTATATGGGGTTGACACCATGTAGAGTGATAGCCTCAATGAGTCGAAGGCCTTCTTAGTCAATAAATGCTACAGTGAGTGGGTGTTTTACATTTCGCTGCTTTCACTTTTAGTTGATTCATCAAATGGAAATGGTCCATGGTCGAGAAACTTCTTCAAAAGCCAGCTTGCTGCCGTGGTTGGTTTCCATCTCGCATTCCAGTGATTCGGTTGGTGATGATTTTAGTCAAAAGTTTGTAGATGCAGTTGAGTAGAGTTGTTGGTTTGTAGTTGTTGAGATCTTTTGGTTTCTTTTTTTAAATAACAGCATTATGATTGCAGTGTTCTAATCTTCTGGGAATTTGTTTCAGGCATAAGTTCAGTAGAATAGCTAGTTTCCTATTGATGATCTTATCTGGTCCAAAGGCTTTTCCTTTCTATGTTTGATGGCTTGTTTAACTTCCCATGGCATGACTTCTGGGAAATCCTTGATCTGATTGCTTGTGTCTTGCATATATACCTGTGTGTTGAAGTCTCCTAGGATGACATTGAAGTATTTTCTAGTATCTCGGAGTAGGGAGTTCAAGTCATCATAGAAATTGTCTATTTCCTCTTTAGTTGACTACAAAGTGAGAGCATATACTTGGATGATATTCAGTTTGTACCTCTTTGAGAGTTGTAAGATGACACTGGCTATTTGGTCAGATACAGCTTTGAAGCCTACCACGTCGTCTTCGAGTTCCTAATAGATGAGAAAGCCTACTCTGCTTTATTTTACTTTCTCTTCTCTGTACTTGTAAAGAAGTTGTTTGCTCTCTAGTTTGATTGAAAACAAAACTTTGCAGCACAAAGAGTTTGGATACAATTCAACTTAAGTAAAACTGAAATCTAAAAGTTTATAGTAGGTTATTAGTGAGGCTACACTTTAACAAAAAACTTAGGCACTCATTGAAATGTATAACATTGGTTTAAGACAAATATAAACAAACAGAGACACTAAGAATTATTACATAGTGCAAAGACCATGGAATCCAGAACAAGAAGCTAAACCTGTAATTTCACTTCTATTTGTACAGTGAACAAACATCAAGGAAAAGCAATAGATGTATACATTTAATCCTTAATTTACACAACGATGAATGCATTCCATCAAGTTGTCTAATAAAGAACTTCCCACTGGGATAACATCTTTTTGCCACTGAAAAATACCAAGTTTATCAATTACAATCTTAAATTTTTATATAAGTAGTTTCTATTTGAACAAGAAACAAAATTATTTTTAGAAAGGCTAAATCATTACTTACTTCTTTGAGAGCTTCTTCAAGACCATGTCTTTTGTTTCTGCTTTTATCTAACAAGACTTCCCACTTGGCATTTAATTCCTCTAAGCGGCTTTTGATCACAGACACTTCCAAATTGCTTTCAGCAGCTGCCATCTTTTGACCAACATCGTTGAGAGAATCAACACTTGGGAGATGGGCTTGAATGTCATTCTGCAGAACCTATTGAAATTGACAAAATGTAAATTTAGCAGCAATAAAGGATCAAGTAATGCAAAATTTATGCATTCAAAAATACTTTTATTTAAAAAAAAAAAAAGAAAATTATATCCAGCATTAATAATTTAGAATTGGGATCCTATCAAGAACTTTGAATGCAAGATTTACCACCTAGTAATGACTGAAAAGCAGACTGGCTCAAGTACTGTGAGAAATTCAAGGTACAGAAGTTAGTTAATAACACTAAAACTTGAAGACAAACCAGAAAAAAAAAAACAAACAAGAAACAAAACCAAAAAAAACATTAAATTTGCAAAAGAAAGTTTGATATTTTTCGACAGCAATAATTTTTAACCCCAAGTTTTTGCTATATTTATCAATGACTTGATTTAGTGAAAGAGAAAAAAAGATAAATGTCTGGGGCATCATGAATTTGAAACAGATAAAGTATCAAGTTAATCAATGTGAAACTGAAGAGGAGCAAAATATAGCTAGTGATTACCTTTAATTTGGCAAGTTCCATTTCAATGGCTCGGGGTTCTCCAAACAGTTGCTGGACATCGTCAACTGCTTGGTCAGTTTTTGCCAACCAAGAAATGATTTCATTAAGAGCATGGTCAAATTGTCCAACATTCAGAAGGGCTGTTTGAAGTTTTCGCTGAAGGAGAGAAAATAAATCTGTTAAGAAACCTAAGAAACTTTTTTCAATTCATACAAAGTACATAAAAATGGCAATGATTAAAAAAGAAAAGCAAGAAGCAACGACAAAAAGCAGAAGAAATAAATTGGAATTATATTCAAAAGTGTACTAAGGCAGAAATGTATTTATATCTTTCCAGAGAATGCAATTTGAAATTTATTTCTTACACTGTCAAAAGCTTTGTTTTGTCATGTATGACAATATCTTCAAATTGGTCAAATTACCCTTAGAATAAACAAAGAATTTTCCTCTGTAGTCCATTAATTACCAATCTGTTGATTTGATTGACTACTAATGACCAAATGGAATTAAAGACCCAATACCAAGTACTTGATTATTCTCAAGTTATTCCTAGTATCATGTGTCAAAATAGCAGATTTAAAAACAGACAAAAATATCCAAGCAACAAGACCATACCTCTCTGTCTGCAATGTTTCCAATGAGCATGTCCCATCGCAGGTTGACATTTGTCATTGGTTCCTTCACATAGATGGCTTGTTCAGCAGAAGAGTCTTTAGAGAGTTCTGCAGCCTGTTGGTTCAGAGTTTCAATCTCCACTTGCTTTGGCTCCACTTGGCATTTGAATTCCTAGAAAAATTTTCAATAGTAATAATGGAGAAGATTCATCAAAGTAAACAATACCTAAAAACTCATTTCACTCATATTGAAACTACTATTAAGGTGCTTGAGTTTTCATTTTTGGGATTTAGAAACAAATTTCTCCGAATACAATCTTGATATCTATATCAATGGAATCTTGCATTTTTACAAGCACCTGAACTCAAAGGTTTCCAATTCAAAACTGGTTGCTGTTGAAAAGCCAGGCTTTAAGTAATGACTATAAAAATGGGTAGTCTAAGTTTGAAGCATGAATCCAAATTATTTAGAGAATAAATGAACTATCATTCTTCAAAAAAAAAAAAAAAAAGAAAGAAAAGAAAGTAAGGAAACTAAATTGCCTTTTTTTAAAAATGGTAGATATGTTGACATACCTTAAGCTCTTTTGTTTGTTCTTTAATGACTTCAAAGTCAGTACCAACAGGTTTCATACACTGGAACTTCTGCTCAGTGGCAGTCATCCAAACCAAAAGTTTCTAAAAGAAATGAAAAATCATAAAGTAAAAAGTTTATTAAAAAATGTGATTAAGTAACCATTATCAAATGTATAGGCAATACATTCAAATTCCATTAAGAAATCGAAAGCAAAAGATTTTGAAGGATAAACAATAAAAACAGCGAGTCTAAGTTCTAAACACTAACAGAACATGTGTATGCATTGGCTAAACATATCTAGTAACCTGCCTGGTGGTCATGAGTTTCAAAAAGTCATATACTCTGATTCAGTGGAAGAGGCAGACAAGCAACATTGAAAGGACAAATTAACTAGGAAGAATTAACTGATACAAGATATCCTCTAGCCTGGACAGTGGAATGAGAACCATCAAATAAAGGGTTTAGTTTGAAATTCCCAGGTTATCGACTACAACAAACACCTGAAGAAAGCTGCAGGTAGGGGCACAACAACCAAAATGTTGTGACTAAAACAATCAAGACATGTATAAATTTTCATTACCCCAGAAATAAAAGGGGAAATTAAAACAAAACTATATGTAAAGGTGTACTGAAAACAAAAATGTATACTTTTGATGAATTGGTATATTTTTTCTTCAATACAGTCACATATATCAGCAAATTACATTTCATTTATGGAAAAAAACTTAACACCCATCCATCCATTTAAATATTTTATTCAGGCCTTTCCCTTATCTGGTAATTTATGATCTTAATATTAAATGAGTGCATTTCTGTTGATTCAGATAAGATCTGTAAATTTTCACAAACAGGAAGACAAGCAAAGCACAGATGATAGAATTGTAGAAAATCTACCATTAGTTCATCCTGGAAATTAACGGCTTTATGGAGAGCATCTTCCAGTGTCCTTGATCTTTTCATGTATTCATTGTTGATGCTGGCTAGGCTTGTATCAAGATCGTCAATATTCTTCTGCACTTCTGGCTTGTCAGGTTCCCCACACAAGTTGACCAATTGTTCCCCGGTCTGGTGGACATCTTCCAAATCTGCTTGAGATGCTTGGATATCTTCTTTGATTGTCTAAATAAATACCAGTGAAAAATAATTACCAACTGAAACCTTTCAATCTAACTTGAAAGACAGTCAAGTTTTATTTCCAAAAATGTCATATTCTTAGATTAACATATTTTCAATATCAATGAATTCAATTTAAATAATGAAGAAACTTAATACTCCATTAAAATGAAAAAAATTATAGTATCCTGTTCAATAGAGATAATATTCTAATTGAATGAATAAGTAAATAATTCAAAATAATGATATAAAAGATGATTACTATTAAAAGGCTTAACATAAAATACACAAAAAAATTAGGATTTCTAAATTATGTTGACAAAATGTTATGTTAGCAATATCTATTAAAATTATCTATGCATAAAATCAGATTATAACAACCTGTAATTCCAAATTCATTGAAATCTACTTTTCAAGTCAATCAAATAAGAGGAAAATATTTTGAACTTGTATTTTTATAGCAATTTGTTAATGAAAAGAGTGAATGAAACAAATACCTCAAGCTCTTCTTGTTGTTCCCGAATAATGGAAGGTTCTAAAGCTGGGGGTTCTTGATGAGATATACTGTCTTGGAGATCTTTTAGTGTTGTCATTAGACTATTCAGATCTTCCCAAAACTTTTCCGACACTTCAATTGTTTCACTAAGAGCCTTGCTCCGCTCTTCTGTCATACATTTAATATTGTCATAGAGATGAACGAGTTCATCTAATTTTTGTTTCACATCTGGGAAGATAAAGTACAAACAAAGTTCAATAAGAAATAAGTGGAGGCATGTATGCGCAGTGCATGAAATACCTAACATCTTTAAATAAAAGAAATTGGTAATAAAACAGTATTAGTAAGTGACAAATTATTTGTGAATATGAATTTGGTATTACTCTGTGAGAAATAAGCAGTAATTCTTTTTTCTAATAATACAGAAAACTCATTTCATACAAATTGAGAAAAAATTGTCATGCAATAATATCTAAAACAGTGATTCACAGATGGGAGGCATAACGGGAGAAATTTTAGTTGGGGATTCCAACCAAGTGATAAAAATGGAAAAATATATATATATCCAACTGAGACTGGCAAAATACAAGATGGAGAAACAAACTAGAATAATTCAGAAAGTACTAGCTCTGTAACACCTATGATAGAGAAGTGTGGTGAATCCTGGGGAAGGTCTATATCCAACAACGGATGATAAAGGTGAAAAATTACTTGGAGGGTAAATGAGTAAACCTAGGATCACGAGGAGAGGAAAGTAACCACAGACTTTGAGAACCACTCATCAAAACTTATTGATAGCATCAGATCAGAATAGAATTAAAAATTAAAAGGTGTAATATATCGAATATCACTTACTAAAAATTCAGTAAAATCTGTTCATAATACAGGCTCTTATAGTGTGAGTGTAAGTTCTTCAAGACTTGAATTATCATAAACACTTACGAATTCATTGACCTCATCACAAATAGTGTTGTAGAAGTAATTTTCAACTTATTATTCTAGTAGCATTTGATTTGAAAGGATAAGTGAATATTCAATAGAAATACAGTCGCCTATCAAACAATTCAACACCAGGATTCCTATCACTCCTGCAAAAAATCTGCAAAAAAAAAAATTGTTGGTAGCAACTTAACCCCAAAAAGATGTTATGGAAAAACCACTCAAAAGTGACTAGACTTACCATTCACAGCTTCATCTTCAGAATCACCTGCTTGATTGATCAAC
Organism: Thysanoteuthis rhombus; assembly: GCA_963457665.1. Lineage (NCBI taxonomy): Eukaryota > Metazoa > Mollusca > Cephalopoda > Oegopsida > Thysanoteuthidae > Thysanoteuthis > Thysanoteuthis major. The sequence goes on from CAUOPZ010000331.1 coordinate 30,185, forward strand.
TCCTGAGCTGTGAACTTTACAGAGTTTAGGGCGGTCAACCTTAATTCCATATCTTCTATCAAGTGCTACAAATAAAAATCAAGTAGATAAGTAAATTCAAAGTTCAAAATAATATAGATCTTTTAAAGTTCAGAAAGCAGCTTTCCAGATTTTTCAAACTTGGTCATTATTTGGTAAAAAACATATTTGCGAAGTCAAAATAGTTTTTTTTTCAAATGACTGGTACAAAATGAAAATTAGTTACATCAAGCTGTACTTAATTTACTGTATTTGACAGTGCACAAGACCCCACCTTTTTGTTAGGTCCAGCCTCACATTGGTTACTATTTGAGGAATTAAAACAAAAAGAGTGATAAATGAGAATAATTCGAAGAAATACATTTTTTTCTTAATGATATTTCTCAGTAAAATGAGGGGGTCAAAAACGGTAAATTATGAAATTTATCAGGTTCACACATAATTTCTCCCCTTATTGGGTCTGCACGCCCATGCTATCAGTAAATTAGAAGCTTAGTTGGAAATGGTTTTGTTGTACTAATTGTGGTGTTTATTTTTAAAATTATATGAAAATCAAATTTCAAATGCTGTTCATAAAAGAAAATGTGAAAACAGAAAGTAAGAGGATGGAGGGACTGAGTGGATAACAAGGAAAGAGGAACAAAAAGTTCAATGAAGCATCAACTTTAAACTTGAATACCATTATTGCAAGATCACAGGACCCTGAGTAGAATATCTTTCTAGATAAGAAGCATCTTATCAAGGGACATCTTTTAACTAAGTTTCAAGTAAATCTGACTTTTTCAGCAATGAAAAGTAGTCTTATATGCATTTGAATTGGCTGATAATTTTTTTTAATAAAAAATAAGACTTCTTACCCAATATGAACCAGCACACTTAGAAACATCTTCCTTTCTTGCTTCCTTACCAGCTAATATTTATCATTGAAAAACTTATACATTTTCAACATCAATTCCTAGCTTCTTAGCTCCACCAGGAAAGGGAAGGGAATCTGTTTATACTAGCATTGTAATAGGAAATTGCTGCATCACTGGTTTAGCAAGATTATGTTCACATTTTAAAGACGAAAAAATTTTCTTACTGTATTTTCTGAGATTTGCTCCTTCAGTTTGTCTGGATGGGCAGATACGGGTTCTACATGTTGAATCTGTTCGGCGGTGGTGGCTAAGCAATCTAGCATGTCTTCTAACTTGTCCGTGAACTGAAAATAGACAAAGGTTACAACATCATTAGATACAAACATTAAAAATGCCTGTCAAGAATGACAAGGAAAAGTAAAACAAAATTATTTAGGTTTCCATTTTAACACTCCACACAGTCTGAATCAGAACTTTGTAGGTTCCTGAAAAACTAGAAGCAATAATACAATATGTGTATAAAATGTATTCATTAATGTAAAAGTTTTAATAAAAATTAGTGAAATAGCCAAAATGTAGAGTTGATTTATAGCCTATTACAGACAATAATTGAATAGATGTTATATGATGAATTATTTAATAGAAATTCTGAAAATTTGAAGCGGATGAATTGAAAGTAAAAAAACAAAACAAAACAATTTTCAAATGAAATCAGTGTAAAAAAAAGTCAAATTATAAAAAAAAGAAAAAAAAATGGAAAAATGGTTCATTTTGTTTTCACGAACAAAGGTAAAAGAACGAACGAGAGACAATAACATTTTTGTTGATTTTACTCTTATGGTGAAACGTACTTTGAACTGAGGAAAGCAGACTAACTAAAGAGTAAGTGAACTGACCTTTTCAACTGAGATTTACACAAATGAAAGAAAAAAAATAAAGTGAATCTACAACATTTTCAAACTTGTCAACTAAGAAATTTGTATTATTAAAAATTGTTTCTATTTCATCTAAGGTTATGTCACTTGTGCATCAACATATAAAATTTTCAATAAGTCAAACTTGTTAAAAAAAAAAAAATGAATACTTCAAATATGGACCAAGTAATATTTCAAAATGAAATTTATCTACACTATTATTCCGTTCATTTGTACATACACTGCTGACCAATATACTTTCTGCAAAAATCATTTTGTCAGAATAGTAAATCTGATAGCATTTTTCTTCTCCGGTGTCTCCTCACACCACCAGAACTTATTGATTAGCTTGTTTCAAGATGTTCTGAAGTTGATTTCTCCTTTCTCCTTTCCATGTTTCACAATGTATTAAGTGGGTAAAGAAGCAATAAAATTCAATGGGGCCTCAAAACAGAGGATATTTACACTCAAAGATGAATATCTAATAACAACAAGTAACCCTATTTTAGAAGATATCAGTCAGTTCCAGACCTGAATCATGCCATATTTTGAAGATGGCTATACTGCAACTTCCGAAAATTGCCAAAAAGGTACTGCACAGTACGACTATACTACGAAACAGATATGGTAAATAGAAATGTTTCCTAATCACAAAATAGCGAGCCTACAGTGCTAGCATGACATAAGATCACTGAAAACTTCTGTGGTATTGATCAGTAATGGTTATTGAATCTAGTCCTGTTTGCTGCCACTTGCGAGCTTTGGTATAATGATGGCCGCCATGATTTACCTCTTTTTACCATGTTTTTGTGCATTTTGTTCCCATGCTATCAAACTGGCCATTGTGTGACTTTCTTTAGTCAAATTTGGATAAGCAGAAATGTATGCTATGAAAGGATGTTGAGCTTCTGATTTCAGATTACGAAATAGTATGGAGCTAAACTTGGTAATTTTTTGTAGGAAATATTTCTTCATTCCTTATTTCTTTTTTGCACATGAAACTAATCGATGTTTATATAACATTTATATAAAAACATGGATGTCCAATAAAGATCATGAGGGAGAGAATAAGAAGAAACAGAGTGAAAGAAGAGCAGAGATATGGAATAATGGAGTGAGAATGGTAGTCTGAATAGTTTAATTTGTCATTGCATGCTATCATTAATATAAACAAAGTCCATAGGTAATTAATTACTTCAATAAAATTGGATACTTTAGTTGCAGAAATATATATGCGAGAGAAATGATGATATCTTATTTGTCAATTTGTGCCAAATCAACCACTGTTTAGTGTTTCATTTAGAGTTCTTGGATTATTGGTGAAAGAATTCATCTAATAGACCATTTCTACTGGTATGAGTTTGATTCATTGAGGGTTGAACCAAGTATCGTGCCCCACACTCGTAGTTTTGTACCAGACCAAGTTAAGCTTAGTAGATACCATTGTTATTATCATTTGTTGACAAAATGAATTGTATGGAAATACAGATTCAAAATCAAGTGTAAACTAATACATTTCAAGAATATCAATAGAATTATCAGTTTGACAAAAGAGGAACATTTTGCTCCAATAAAAAAATTATAGAATTTACAGTAATGGTTGATTTATTTCAATTTAAGGTGATTTCCAATTGCTTCTCTTGAAAGAAAATATTCACAGTTAGGTTTTATTCATTCCCCAAAACCCAAGCTGCATTTTTTATGTAATTGTGGATTGTGGTCAGGAAAATAAGATAAAAGTAGATACTTTCACAAATTACACTTTTGGTTTCTCCTCATTTCACAATTACAAATATAATATACTAAACCCAATCAGTACATAAAAAATCTGGTAACAGCTTGGATGTTCACAAATGAACAAGGAGCCAACAACAATGATACCTTTACCAGAAAAATCATGACAACCATTTTTTGTCTTTCAATTTATCATATTTTTAAGACATAAAAATAATCAGAAAAATGATCAGAAAAAACAATTAAAGAAAATTCATTCAATTCTCAATTATTATGCAGTACAAAACACATGAAAAGAGAATGATTATAATTATAAGCTGATAGGAAAACTTACCTCAGCTGATTGCTGTAGAGCCTCTTCAATGGAATTGGACCGTTCTCTGACAGCAGTACGAATATCTTCAACGTGTTTGTTATCTTCATCTAACATCTCTTGCATTCGTTCAGAATCGTCATCTCCACACAGACTAACCAAAGCAGCTCCAGTCTTGTTTAATTTTTCAACCAATGGCTTATGATCAATTACATCTTGACGAAGGACCTGAAGAATACATTAAGCAATAAAGCTTTTATAAGGTCACAAATAAGAAATGTTGCTTTGAATGAATACTTGATAATAAAAATTTCAAAGATTTGAAAGGAAATGATAAAGTAAGATAGAATTTAAAAGACTTTACTGACTGCGATACTTCAGAATTTATCTATAAAAAAGGCTGAATGAGGGTACATAAAATTAAACTTACTTTTGCTCTTTCTTGTTGCCGTTTCAACTGCTCTGCATTAATTGGAATGACTTCCAGTTCTGCCAAAGTAGGCTCAAGTTCTTCAAACCAAGTCTGCAACTGATTGTGAGTTTCATGAAAGTGTTTGGCCAGAGGCAAGGCTTGTTCCAGCTGACTCAGCCGATCTGTACTGACTTTCATCACAGCATCCATCTGAACTTTAAGGGTGTCCATCTTTTCTCTGATCATGGGTTCTTCATCAAGACTGTTTTCGCGTAAAAGCTTCTTGGCAGCAGCTAAAACATCACGAACTTTGTTTTTCTGATTCCCAACTTCATTATTTAGAATCTACACAAAAGGAAAAAAACAACTTTTTTTGCTACAATTGAGAGGATTTTGCTTGTATTTCATAAAATTTGCTATATTTATCAGTGTATGATGGGACAAATTTATTATAAAATGAGGGGCAAAATTGGGGGGAGCATTACACAGGAGAGTAAGAAAATACCATATATACATTTATGACTGGGGTCAAATTATATTGGATATGTCATGATACTACAGAAAAGAA
>CAUOPZ010000332.1:2500-15304 GCA_963457665.1 Thysanoteuthis rhombus
ACCAGTTGAGAATTCAGCCACAGCTGGTAGCTAGAAACAACAGCAATAATATGAATTACGATAAATTGACTCAGCTAACTTAACATGACTTTCTAGAAATGTTATGTCACCTTTTCAAAGGAACCCTTGTTACAAAAAAAAAAAAAAAAAAATCCAAGACATCAGTAGGGGAAAAAAATATTACAATGGTTGACTTCTGGTTTATGGAAATAATTGTTGTTAATATTTTGTTCATTTTAGAGCAAAACCCTTTTCAACAACAACCATGAAAAAGGTTTCTATGGAAATCGAGTTCAATGTTTCACACATTTGCCTACTTGATGTTAAAAATGGTGCAGAAATAAAATTCATTCTAAGCAATATTTTCCTTCTAAAAGGAGTGGTGGGAAGAATCATTTTAAGGTTAATAGGATTTATCATTTTCTATGGAAACTGGGAATCTACCCAACTAGAAATCAGCAAGTAATTTCATTCATTTTTCCTGATTTACGATGTACAACACCATTTCAAGTGCTAAAAACAAGTTTGAATTTTGGAAACTTTTTAAAAAACCGGAATCAAACTTTCCACCATTAGTTAGTTAGTGGAGTAAATGATTGAAGTGAAGCAGAGGGGTGAAATGGATATAGAGTTAGAATGAAAAAAAAAAAAAAATGCAAGTGATTATTTTACTTTTCTTGTTATCAGAATCCGCAATTGGTTACATAAAAAGCTCATAAAATATGCTACTTGTTGAAGCCTCTTACTGCATTTGCACGTGACCACTTTTAGAAATTTATCACAGGTGAATTGTGTTCTTTATGCTTAAAAAATGGGCTTTAAGCTTACACTAAAAGAATAAAACTAATTCTAAAACTGTAGTAATTTATATTCAACACTGCTAAGGAGGAAAAAAATTCAAGGTCATGCTAGGGATATATCTATTTTTCAAAAAAGCTAAACTAAACAGGAATATAATTTGCCCATTGCAGAGAATCTACAGAAAAATGAAATACTACAAAACCCACTATTAATATTCATACATGGCATTTCAACCCGTGAGAAAGTACCCTTAATTGAAATTAAAAAGACAATATGCTAGCTCTTTATAAATTAACCAAGATACTATTTGCTATTAAAAATTTCATTTAAAATCCGCCAAGGGTCTTCAGTTGCAAAAGTTAAGTTACAATGTTGAAAATTCATGGAAAGAACTAATAGTGCAGTGGGTAACCATAATTATAGTACATTTTGAAAGAAAATAAACAAAAAATAAAACAGCATGAAATTTTCAACATAACACACTATGATTTTCAGATATGGAAGGAAGTTAGATTTGGTCACAGAACCTAGAAAAAAGACAATGTGAGGTGACATTTCCAACTAAGTTAAGAATGCCCATTCATTTGGTGATACTTTTAAGATTTCCAGAACCCAAAGAAATGCACTTTGACCATGATCTAAATAAAGAAAAAAAAAGAACCCCTAAAAAAGCAATACAAGACATTCTTTGGCTAATACAGTCATATAGTTTGAACGTGTGTAATATAGTCAAACTGTTTTCACTTTAGACTATGGAGATAATATGGACAGAATAGACCCATGCTTCCAGTCTATTTAATACTATATAAATGATAAATAACAACAGCTGCCACAACAGAAGCACTGCACCCTTTTTCATAGCAATCGTGGATCAATTCAGAGAATTTTGCTGCTTCTGGCAGAGTGGTTCAAACAGCTACCAACCAGTTGTGTCCTTTGTCCAATCCTATTCAGATGCCTCTGGCATCTTTGGATCCTGGACAAAAACAGGTTCCAACAATTAGTCTGGTAACAAGTGTGTTTGATATGCTAGGGTTCTAGACTGCAAAAAAAAAGTTGTATCCTGGCATTCATTTCTATGCTCTTGTTCAGTCATTGACCTATCTTGGCATGCATAATTCATTGAAAAAATCTTTCATCAATGGGGAGGCAGTCTTCTATCCTCAGCCAACAAATGTAGATATGCCACATATAATGAAAATGTAGAGGCTGGACAAGTCAGACACTGTTGGATTCATTGGTAAGTATTTTGTGAATAGTTATGTACCGAAAGCTCAATCCAGCACCAAAGGCAGCCCACAGCTTATCAGGAGCCATCTTCCTGAATGAAACAACAGCCATCAACATCAACAATATGCAAGGCCACTCTTGTCCCTTTCACACTACATCTGCCAAATGAAGGAATAAACGAGTGTCTCCTTATGTAAAAATAGGTCAAGCAGAGGGGCAGAAGACTCCACTTCCATCAGTCGAATGTATATAGTTTTGTCCTCAGCTAAAAAGGAAGATAAAGGCTTTGCATCACAGGTCTTTCCAGTTCTTTGGCATCACAAAAGATAGAGCCACCCATTCCCTTCCAGGCAGGTATACATCCCGGACAAGACTGGTCAACTTGAGAAAAGTAGCCGCATCAGAGATGTATGGTACTAACTAGTGTACTGGATATGGATTGGTTATCGGGCTGGATATGGATTTTGCTGAATACTAGATTTTCCAGTAGAACAATATCTATCATAGTTAATTTTTGTTAAATTCTTTAATAAATGCTCTTCACTAAAGACAAAACTACATGTCAAGTTTATCTTAAATAATACCTATTTATGATATGCTAATCAATAATACATAAATTAATACATAATGAATGAAACAATAACTGAATATTTTGGAACTTTTTATGACATGCTAAAATACATTTCGAAACAGAATAAATTTCATGTTCAGCACTTTTCATTAGGAAGAGGAAGAAAAAAAATCAATAAGAAAATTAAAATAATATATATTCAAGAAATCTTTGAAAATTCACATTTCAAATGAGAAAAAATTTTCATGCCTTATTGGGGAAACATGAATAAACCCTAATCTAATGACATAATAGTCATTTGATTTGCCATATCAATTATGTAACAAATTTAAAAAGTAAGAAAAGATTGCAAATTCAAAATGTTCACATCATACAAACAAAAATGATCTAAAGTAAAGCATCCATTTGAATTCTGATTTCACAAACACTGTCCAAACTTTCTTTTTCAAATTTTCTATAACAGGCTTTGTGTTATTCCTCTTCAGACTACTGTAATCATTTTAGATTTTCACATGACCTCCAAATGTTTGTGGGTTTGTATGTACATTTCTTCAGCTTCTTACAAGTTTTTATTTTTTCATTTGGGAATTTAAAAATCCGGACCATAAGGTGGAATATTGCTGTTCATCACAACTGCTTATCTTAATTTTATTTGCTATCAATGTTTGTCGGACAGTAGATTTGTTCCTAAGGAATTTTTTTTCTACTAACTTGCAAGCATCTCAATTCTTACAGTTTCACCTACTTGTGTCCATGACAGTAACTCATTACTTTGTTCTGGAAATGGATTCTCTATCTCTTCCAGCACAGTCTCAAGTGTTGTAACTTCCTTCAGGACTGTTTTTTGCATTCCTGGAGATTGTGTCTGTTACTAGCACCATGGTATTGCTTTATGGCATGTTGCTCAAACTGTAGTGATCCTGGGAATTTCTGGTCTTGATACCACCAGAGTGCTCCTGGATTGCCTATCAAACCAATAGCCACAACAGATGAAGTAAAAAATGTCACAAGATGCGTTGTTCTTTCTGGCCAGGAAAACTGACCAAAGAGATTGTGACTACCACCAAAATTCTTTTGCAGTCTTCTCTTGTCCAATGGTCATAGCCCCTTTACATAGGTGTTTGTTGAGAGATCAAATTACCCACAAAAGGATGTGTATGAAACAAAACAATCAGTGAGGATGGTTGTTAAGACATGTAATCTGAAAATGAAAAGTATACTAGTAATGCATTTGACCATAGTAATGCGGTTGAACAAATATGTTCTATTCCTACAATTTTTCAGATATATCCTTGATCATGAGGAACAATCACCTTCAACAACGTCTACAGAGTGTCAGGAACAAATGTGGCTACATTGTGGTAGACTTTTGATAAGCATATGTAATACTACAAGAATCATTGGAAAATGGTGAATTATGAATGGGTATTTTAGGAATCTGGTGGCCATCTTAGGAATTATACCTTCCCAGAGGTAAACTTTTAGAATGAAAAAAAAACAAAAAAAAAACAACCTGTTGAGAAACCTGCATAAATGTGATAAATGCAAAATTACTGCCAATGACAAATTCTGGTTTGATGATCCAGTGAGATATTGCTTGTAACATGATCTTCATGTTGCCCAGCACTAAATGTATTAAAAGAAAGTCTTTCTAAAGTTTTTTTTCTAATAAGTTTGACCTCATGGTCTTAAGATTAAACCAGAATTCCACATCTGAAAAATAAAATGTCGGAATAATTAGTGCCAGAAATTTATTTTTTGCTTACCTCTGGGGTCAGAGCTGAAGGACTTAACATCTGGCGAAGAAGAGAAAGCTTTTGGGGCAGTTTCTTTGCCTTGTTTAATGACAACATCAATTTTCTCATTTTTCTGCTCACTCTTATTGGAACATCAGACATGAACTCAACCCCACCAGCTATGACAGCATCACAGTTTCCAGAAGCAATCATACCAATTGCTAGGGAGAAAAATTCTGATTTATTTGGATGGGATAAACTATATAGCTTGATTATTTTTTCGAAATTAAATCAAGTACATGGAAAGCAGCAAAAACTTGACCATATGTTCAAATCCCCTTTGATACATGTTGAAAAAACAGGTCTCTATAAAAATTAATCTTATAAGAGGACCCATTATGCAATAATTTACAAATAAGTTCTTAGAACCAGTTATGATTTTGTTTGTGCAGAGTCATTTTGAAAGATAGTACCATAGCTTTCCAAACCTCCAATCAGGCTTTGCAAAATATATCTGAGAATCAGATTTCATTTCATATCTTTATTAATTCAATGGGGAAACCAACACTTTCACATTTTTAAGTGTAACAGTTGAAGTCATTTTATTTGCCATATTTTAAGAAGAAAATTAATAAAAATAAACAAAAGTCGCGCAATATTTGAATTTACATTTCAAAACATTTATAGTAATGTTCTCTCTATAAATAGAGAAGAATTCATGGATAATCAATTTTTTTTCAGATTCTAGAAAAGTAGAATTTTCTATAATCACACTTTTCAGAGATATAGAGAAAAAAAAAAGCACAGACTGATCTGAATATTTCTACACAACGAATGAAAATGAGTAATTTTTTTTTTTTTGCAAGAGGATTGCTAAGCTTATATGGTAGATTAAGAAAACCTGATTAAGAGGTTGCAATAGAAATAAAGCTGTTTTGGGGACAAATTTCTAAGTTATACATCTGCTGACTTGCATAGTTATAAGAGGTACTTCTCTGATGTTGTGTTTGTGCCTGAATCGAAGTCATTACAAGCAAACATTGAAACATCTGCATTGCTCTCCGTGAGAATTGTAGCAAAAATACCAAGCATTTAACAGCTCACATAGGACAAGTACAAAAAAAAAAATTCCTTGGTAACATTGGAGAATTTTTGTTTTATTCGCCAATTACTGAATTTAAAAAGACCAAGGTATGAAACATGATTCTCAATTCAAGTTTGAAACTTTGAAATAAGAATCGATTTTGAAATGTAAAAGTTTAAATTATCAACTAAACTCTTCGTACGATTAACATAACTTCATTTTTATTGAATTTGTTCTTCAATCTGAAGTCTATACTTCAGAAGGGTGGGGGGATAAAAAATTCTCTCATCAGATCAGCACATTTAAATACAGCAAGATGTCACCCCACCAAAGGAATAGATTTACAAATACACACTAATATATATTAGTATTACTAGTACTATATGTAAGGAGAGGGGAGAGAGTAAAAGAGGAAATCCCTTACTAAGGTTATGCTATCAATGTATAACAAGTATCACCTGTGGTAATGGCTTGGTTGGATGAAATGCAGGCTTGGGTGACTGTATGTGCTGGAATCTTTTCTGAAAACCCTGCTCCTAGGGCAGCCTGAAAGTGTGAGCAATCATGTTTGCTTAAACTCCATTGTAAAGCTTTGTTAATGAGTGAACAATATGAAAGATCACTGCGTAAGATCAATTAAGAAAAAAATATTAAAATATTTACAATAGAAAAAAAAACTGAAAAAGCGAATGAAAAAAATTAAGAGAAAATTTTTTTGGATGACTGAACAGCTGCAATTTATTTTAAAAGCTAAAAAGTAAGAGAAAAGAAGTGAGAGGAAAAAATGTACTTCACCAATATTGAATTTCAACATTTTTCTAGTTTTGGGATCGAGAACTGGGCTGGATTTATGAATTTCCAAGCACAACTAAAGGCTACTTATAAATTATATTCAAAAAACTTAATCTTAGTCTGTTCTGGTAGTCAGAAGATGCTAATTCATCCAAAAACACAGACACTGAAGAATACAGTATTAAAACATTTTAATCTAATTTATACACTTGCAAACAGAAGCATGGAAACAAAATAGGTATATCTGTGTCTGTAAACTTACCTCTCTGGCCACATTACTAGTTTTTACTTCCTGTATGACAGTACCCAGGATTATATAATCAACAGAATCTAAGGGGGAAAAATAAATAAATAAAAATAAAGTAAATAAGAAAATGGAATGGCAATTGCATTAACGACTCCAAGATTTCCTTCAGACAATTTTAGCTGCTTTCTCATTTTTAGGGCTGCGATAATTCACTGATGCATTGCAATATTTTTCACTTGGGCGATATTCAGTATTCAAAATCTCTTCAATGAAGCTAACAAACTCATCTAAAATTTCTGTATAAACAAAACTAATTTTTATAAATTATGTTGTAGTACTGATGGCAAGTAGCAAACACAGCCAATACATATACCAAGTCCATAATGCGAAAGGGAAAGGGTGAAAAGTTTTATATACTAAATTCTGTTTCTTTTGTGCTTTTAACTGTGCAATAATTAGACTACAGCAGTTTTTCAATTTGTTAAATTATACATTTCCAATTCCAAATTTTTATAATACATAATATTTCAGTTACCATTCTTGTATCATAAAGAAACCAATATAAAACAAAAATTTTTTGAAATAAAAAAATTACCAAACATGCTTAAAAAAATTTTTTAAAAAAATTCTACATGATTATTTTCAATTTTTACCATAAAAAATTCTCAATGAGAAAACTCAAGAATTCAGTATATATTGCAGCTTTAGTTTTATTTTCCATTCAATGAATTAATTTAAATCAACTAAAGGAGTTCATTTTAGAATAAAAAATTTGCCAGGGACTTCTTATGAATGCATTTTGCTCAGCCAATATCCAATTCATTCAATTGAATATTTAAATCCAATTTGATTTTTCTCTCTAGTCTTTATTGACATATAGTCTGCCATACCCTTTCATAACCACTCCATTTTTCCACCGATATGCAGAAAATTTTGGCTAACACTTTCTGATCAAATGAAAAGTGCAGCAGTGGCCGAATATGGAAATTACAATGGACAATAAGTAAATAACTATATCTTGATATTAACAGTACACTAACCAGATTTTGGGTGATTATCATCGATAAAGCTCAAAAAAAAAAAAAAAAAAAAAAAAGGTGGCTATTTTCCTCTAAAATTAAAGTCATTTAATATTTTGGGGGCCCCATTTTTTGTTGACGGTACCTTGTTCAATATTTTCAGCAATTTTCACTTTAAAAGACCCTACACGGAAATATCTTCTGTCTATGAATTTTTTTAGCATTGAAGTTATTCATATGTATTTATCATACGAGAGGGGAAAAAAAAAAAAGTCATGATAGGAAAGTTGTATGAAAAGCGAAATTGTTCTTTTTTTCCTTAAAACTGCTTGGGGATAGTTGATGGTAACTAGCCATTTTGTTATCACCGATAAATACTAAGACAAATAAATATCTTTTTGTCATTAACATTCAAAGAGTTTTTCAGACAATCAAATGCAGTTTTGTCATCAAGGTATGGAAATCCAGGTATAAGAAGGAAAGGAAAATGGATCGGCTGATGCCTTGTGTAAACAAGAAACAATGAGTTCAAAGGTCCAGAGAAATTCCCAAAGAAATTGAAAGATTATTGATGTTTTACAAATTCAAATTTCTATCTATACGTAGAATCAAGATGATGCATTAATTTAGTATACCCAAACACTTCTGAATGATGTTCAGCCTGGCATTTTTTTTTTGTAGGATAAAAAAGATGTTGAACTAGGCTTAAAGGATGGTGATAGCAAAAATATACAGTAAATTTTTGAAAATTGGATGCATTAATAATGATATAAAAAGAGTTTAGACGAATATAACTTCAATATGAAATTTCCATCATTTATTCAAAGAGCTATCATTTATATGTTCAAGATCAAGAGACGAACCACAGTGCATTTGACCTCTCGACTCAAAAATCAAGAAAAGGCAGTGAATCCAGAAGTCCAGAGAATTTTGAGAAAGCCACGGGTGGATTTACCACCACTAGATTGCAGATATGCCCAGTATGTGAGGACGCCTTTTTTTAAGAAGGGTAGTGGTGTTATCCAGGAGGAAACATTTCTGGAGAAGGTCACAGTCAGACTAGACAATTTATCCAGGAGCACAAAACTTATCTCAGCGGAACTCAGTGCCCTGGGAGGACAGGATGGCCATCTCTAAATCAGTTCAGAACCAAGATAGAAGAAAGCTACAGCAGCTGAAACCAGCTCAAGTTCAACAATAGCCCACAATCGAAACCCTTATGAAGGCTAATTCAGTCATAGCCACCCCACTCAGGGGAAGTGTACAGGCTGGGAGGTGGGGGGGGGAGGTGCTAAACGTTTGTGACCCTGATACACCTGCTGAAGATGCAGAATGGTTCACAAAAAATGCATCACCCTTCAACCAATGGATAACATCAAAAGGAGTAACTCATTGCAGCATATCTTGAGTAGTTATTGCATTTTTTTGCTTATAGCAAAGCATCTTCAATGTTTACCTTATCTGTTAAAAAAATATTGAAATGGAATTAATTACCTCTTTCAATTCCAGTTCTTTTAATGAGGCCTCTGTAAAGATAAATCAAACATATTTGAAAACACGCAAATGCATAAACAGATTTAAAATTGATTGTGGGGGGGGGAATGAATTTATATCAAAATAGTATAACTGGCTCTAATTGCATAATATTCTTTTCAGAGCACTTTTTGCTGCAATTCATTTCTGACTATGTATGCAAGCCGACAAAATTTGCATTGATAGGAGGAGGCTAAATTTGAAGATACAAAAACTGAAAAGAAATGCCTAAATTCTTCCATCCTTTCAAGTTGTCACAACGAAAGGATCATTATGACAGTTAATATTTATAGGGCTCACAAATCATGCATTGTATTTCTAGAAAGTATATGAACAATACAACCTCAACTTATGTCAAGCTAATTGAATAGCAGTATAATAATGCTTTGAGCTCGGAAAGAAAGAAAATTTACTTACAATAAAGCATTTCTGGCTAAGTCATGGGGCATGAGATTAGCATAAGTGGTACCTGACATAAGGAATGGAATTCGTACACCTTCCACCAACACAACATTAGGAGTACTAGGTTTTGAAGAAGTCTTGCCTGCAAGAAAATTATAATCTGTTGCTTGAATACAGGCAACAAATATGCATACAATTTCAATAAATTCTGCTTCTTAGAACTTTACAATGAATCTATTTTTCTATTTCATATTCTCTAGAGAAACAACAATTGGATATTAGAGAGTCTGGAAAATGAATTTATAGTTACAACTTTATATAATAATGCTTATTTCCTACCCAGTTTAATTTTCATATAATCAAGCTCCTGGTGAATAATGCTTAGCAAATAAAATCATTAAAAAGGGTTTCATTTTGTTGTGCTGCTACCACTGGACTATTTCCCCACTTCCATACAGAATTTTACCAGAAAATTTACTCTGCATTGATAATTGATTACTTGACAGAACTAAAGATTTCAAGTGTTTTTTTTTTTTGTGATTTAAGAGACTGCAACAATAATATCAGAAAGAATACAAGTTAAAAACAAAGAAAAAGAGGAAACAAAAACATAACAGAAATGAAACTTGAATTTCTTACTTGGAACAGCATTGTGTAGAGCACAGGAAGCATTCAAATAACGCAGACCTGAGGAGGATGTGGAGGAAAAAAAAAAAAAAAAAAAAGAACAAACTTTAAAGAGAAGTACAGTGGGGGAGTCAATAATTAAACTAATTTCAACAGCACCATATAAATATTTCTATTTGGATACTCCAACTTCAATTCCAAATCAGAACATTTGATAACGATACTGTAAACAGTGATATTATCCTGATATTTTTAGTAGCTTATACATGGACTTAGGCCCCTCATGTAGGTGATGCATGTACATTACATGTATACAATGTTCTTTTGAATTTAATTTTGATATTTTATAAAGAGTTATTGCAGAAGATAGGTAACTTTCTTTTATTCACAAACTAAATGTTAGTGTCTTGCTGATTTTCTTAATTACTATGGGCATTGATCTAAAACTCCTTATATAAATGATTAAAATTCATAAGAAATGGAGTCTAACGAACATGCTATAAATTTTACTTAAAGATAACTTATGGTTCTACTTCATGCCAAGATTTGTTTTTTACCAGATTTCTGCTTGACCCTCTATAAAATCAAGAACAAGTTTGCACCTGTCTACTTCCAACAAGAACCAAACATTTGCATTCACTCAACATATACATAAGCAAATGTGACAACTCTACTATAGCTTTAGAATAGTAAGGTTGTGTAAATAGATATAACTTGTACTCTGATCATTGGTTTAAATATAGCATGTACAAAAATAAATCAGACTATCCATACAGATATTTCTCCTAACTTCTCGTGTAAGAACATAAAATAGAAATCCAATCATTTAAACAGCTCAAGAGCTATTTAAAGAATGGAAAAGATTCGACTAATTTGAATAAATTTTGACACACCTATCATTAACAAGCTCACAATTGATCCATAGAGAACTGGGATAATTGGGAACAGTAGGAAAACCTTGAAGATAAATGAATCATCACAATGGTTAATTACAAGTGTAAAATAATATTACCAAGGAAAATTGAATACCCATTAACTGGAACTAAATTTAGTTTTCAACCTAGCAGATGATACCTATAGTAGTAGTATTTGCTAGAAGGAATAAGATGTTTCAATATTAAAAAGTGCAAGCATTGACAAAGTTATTAGTAGCAGAGCATTGACATACAGAAAAATTAATTTCTTCCAAGATCTAAAATGGTAATTAAATGATTTCACTGCATTTTTAACCTGTAAATTCATAATTAGATAAAAGTTTGGAGATTATCAAACTTGAGTCAGCAAGTGGATTGTAACTTTTTTCAAAGTTCTGAAACAAAATAACCTATTCCGTTCATTTGAAATAACAGATTTGAACCTAATTTTGCCTAGTTGACAAGCTATCATTTGCTACTCTAGAACTTAGTGATGAAATAGCTTTGTTGATAAAGAAAGTGTGGTATAGAGATATAACCTATAAGTTGAAAATATCTTACAAAATAGAGGTTATTGTCTAGCTTACCCAAACTACTTGACTTTTACCTGGCAATAGAACTTATATCACCAGTGAAGAGATTTCAAGTCCAAGTCATCAGAAACATGTTAAAAGAAATCCTAATGACCCAATATCATATCAGTAATAAACCCCCAAGCAACATGTAAGGAAAAAAATAAAAATAAAAAATAACCAAGAGGAATAGTTATAATAATGCTACCCACTCAACATGAAGTTAAATACAAAAAAATTCCTGCAAATACTTGATAATTTGTAACTTAATCAATATAGTAGTATATCTATTTTGAATAAAAACGTTCTATGGATATAACATTCCAGTCAGTGCAGATTTTCCAACTCATTACTATGTTTTTCTGTTTTACTTGCAGAAAAAGCAATTGATATTTATTCAGATACAGCATTACCTGGAGTAGAAAGGTAAATTTGTTCTGATATTTCATTTTGTACAATTCAATGTCTTTTTCAGCGATACAGGATACTTCATCAAAATAGCACTAATCAAAATATTGCTTCCAAAAACCACGAAATACCATTTCATCTAGAAAAAGTGTCGATTGATTTGGTCCATTTTATAGATAAGCTACTGACAAAAAGGTAAAAAAAAACTAATTCAAAATCATGCCTTTCTGGTGACAAAAAACAATGTATTCTGTTATAGTTAGTAAAATTGAGTTTTACGAATTGAGATATATCTATTCAAAGACATACATAAACATACAAACATATAAATATATATATATGTATACACACTAAATTGCATATATACACACACTCATATTACAAACGTACGGAAACTTATATACATATACACATATACACACATATACATAAATATATATATAAACACAAATATCAATATACACTCACATGCAAACACATAATTACGCACAAACATATATAAACGCGCACGCAAAAAAAAGTTATAAGTATATATATACACATATATATGTGCATATAAATACATATACACATATATACATACACATATATATATACATATACATATATACAGGTATATACATACACATGTATATATATTCACACACACATATATATATATACACACATATATATATATACACACATATATATACACACAGTTATACACACACATATACATATACACACATATATATATATATACACATATATATACACACACATATATATATATAGACACATATATATACACACACATATATATATATAGACATATATATATACACACACATATATATAGACACATATATATACACACACACATATA
>CAUOPZ010000333.1:5000-32500 GCA_963457665.1 Thysanoteuthis rhombus
ATGGCAAGCTTCTAACTCCAAATTCTCAAATTGGACACGACGGAAAATATCTTCAAGTGCTTCACAATGTTTTTGATCCAGCTTTTCTCCTAAAAATTAACAAAAACAAAAAAACTAAAAAATTTTCAGAGATAATCTACATATTATGTTTCATCATTGACTTGTTATTACAGAAGAATTATAATTGTTGCAATTTGGACTTCAATGACTTTGTTTTACAATTTCTGTATAGTTTGGAGGTTGAATCCAGTAAGTTTTTGTTGTCAATATAGCTAAACTTCTGTCTTAAATTAGATATTTTGCCAAGTCCACGCACTGTTGAAAGGCTTGTCATTAATACTGCAGTTTGGGAAAAGCTTCCAAGTGGAATAGAGCTTGACTCTTGAGTCGCCATCAGCCATTATAGATAGCATTTCAACTACATATGAATTTTTGGTAAATCTCTAATGTCTACATTAGTTATAGAATATTAAGGAAACATAGTCTGGTTAAGTCAATATGAATTCTAGCTATTTTTGCTAAAATGTATTCAAGCTTTTTCAGGTCTAAAAAAATTTCCCAGCTGAAATTCCACAAATGCATTCAAATGAACAAAAAAAATAATGAATATATGTTTCTTTAGAAAATCAAATGAAAAATTGTGAAAATGAATAATTTCAGCTATTTGCTCGTAAATAAATTATTCATTTCATTAATGTCTTCTTGATCCAAAAAACACCACATATTTGTGAAAAGTGAAGAAAAACAAAAAATGAAAACATGTATCCTTAAAAAAAAAAAAAATTAAATAAATGAGGAAACCATTTCTGAAAAAATTGCACTACAAAAGTTAGAACAAAATGTTTGGGTTAGAATTTAGGGTTGTTGCTGCAAATACCAACAGAAACAGATTAAATCCTTCATGTTATCATTCAATCAGGTATATAATTTTGGTCTTTTTTGAATGGCTAACTGATGCAATACAATATTGAAACTGGTAGTTTTAATTTCTAGGTAACTAAACAACACCGATAAATAATATGGAAATCGGAAACATTGGCCCCAAATCTACCTACTCACCCTAGATCTATTTACTAACCACAGATTTATTTACTAAGCCTAACCCCAGGCCTACCCAAGAACCCTAACCTCAGATCTATCTACAAACCCCAAACCCAAACCTATCTATAAACCCAAACCCCAGACAGGGTTGATACAGTAATGCTCTTCATGTCATTGATAATCTTTAATGAAAACTGTGGTTCTCAATTTTGAAGAAAAACAAACTAGTATGCTAAAATTTATATAAAACAGAATTTTGATTTGAACAATCCTAGCAATAATTGTATGGCTTTATAATGATTAAGTAAGTAGATATTGTCTCAAATTCTAAGACATCATAATTCATACATGGGGCGGTTGCAGTAATATTCTCATCCTTGTTGTGTTCGTAATTATGTTTTGGGTGATGCATTTTTCAACCTCCCTTAGGACTGCAATTACAATTTAATGTGATAGAGGTATTTATGCTTGGTAAAAGATTTTAAAAAAAGAACTGAAAAAATCAAGTATTGTGTGAATATACGTATTGATCTACTCAGTATCACACACACACACACACACACACACAAATATATATAAGAAACATCATCATCAGTCTTTTAGCATCCGTCGTTGGACATAGACCTTCCCCAGGAGTTTCCACACTTCTCTATCATGGGCGTCACGGAGCCAGTACTTCCTGAACTTGTCTAGCTCGTCTCTCCATCTAACATTTTGCTGGCCTCGGTTGCGCATGTGGTCAAAATGTTAGAAAACAAGTAACCGTTAAATCCGGGGAGTGTTTGTTTCCATGGCTAAACAGTTATTTAGTACTTTGGTGGTGATAATTTTTTCCAAAATCATCAGTAAGAGTGCTCAATGACTTTTTTTTGTGAAAACTGAGTTTCAAGATAGATTTTTGTCAGAGCAAATATAGTAAAAGACAAAAAACTTGAGTAAAAGAACTTGATACAGTACTTCTCTTTGTCTAACACATCTTCAGGTGAATGGATTGATCTGTCCTTGGTTTTGATTCATTGAAAAACATTGTTCTCATCAGAAACGAAATCAGTATATTTGCTTTATGCTTCGGTTTTTTTGGGTGTATTGTGTTAATGTAGTGATAGCAAAGATCATGAGGGCAGAGTAGTTTATAAGCGTATTTTGTTGTGTTGGTCACAAGGGAGGGGTTAATATTACTAGTGTAAGATATTCGGTACGTCAGAGTCTCAATTGATTTTGATAATAATTAGTTTTATATATTTTCAGTAATGTTTAGTTTAGATTAATTTTTTTAAATTATAATTATCTCTAATATTATGTATACCTCCTATTATGATCATTGTAGTTCAAACTTCTAATTTCAGTTTTGAAGACTATGTCATTATTGTGAAGTCTTCATTCAAGTTAGGGTGCCCAAAATTATATTAGTATCAAATAAACTAGTTTTTTGGGGTGGAATGTAGATTTGCATTAGGTTGGTGATCTGGAACCTGGATGGTCGTAGATTGAGTTTTGGCTTTAATTAGTGGTAGTATTAAGCTACTGGATTGTGATTATATTTATGTTATGAGTTATATTTACTCGTTTGATTCAAGTAGTTGGTCGGTTGAAGCCTTGGCCGTTATTACTTGAGTAGTTTATCATGACTCTTTTTACACATAATGTATTAATTTGTAGTTAATATTCGTATATTATTGTCTATATTATATATATTGTATATGTATGTAATTTCCAGTTGGTAATACTGGAAATGTAAATAAATATTCATTTATACTTTTTGCAATTTGTTTGAAATAAAAATTATCATCAAATGATATTTGTATGCAAAAAAATTTTTGCAACTAATTTTTTCTGTAGTCAGTTTGGAAAAATAATTGTTGTTTGAATCTCTTTGAAAAAGTCTGCCATATTATATGATTTGAAAGCTGAAGTATGAGTTTAAATTTCTGGTAATATGAAATTCATAAAACAATTTCTTTCCAGCCTAAATATTTTTTTTTCACAAATAAGGGTCTAGTTCAGCATTATAGTTACTATGTACCTAATACCCCCCCTCCCAGGACTTGAAAAAATTGATATCTAATTTATTCAAATATGTTGTTGATTGAAATCAAAAAACTCAATTTTGATAAATTTTCAAAGAGCAGCTCTGTTGTCATCATAAATTTAGTTTGCTAGAGTCATAACCAAAAAAAAGATATAAAGATATGTGTACTGTCTGGATTGATAAACATTACAGGCTGGGGGCCTGTGAACACACATAGAAATTTTCATTCTATTGAACCTAATTTCCATGCACCTCACCTCTGACCAAAAAGCTTCAGTAACTTTCCAGTGAAAGATTTGCTCTGTTCAGAAACTTGAAACTGTTATTTACAGTAGACCCCTTATGAAATTGAAATTTCATGAATACACCCCTCACCCCCAACAACTCACACAGCTTGCTGTATTACAAAACTTGCACACAATCAGACACAAGTAACTGACTAATGTAACTGTACAGAATGATCATTTAATAATTCATTTAGTGGATTGGGAAAATAGAAGAAGAAAAAAGAAGGAAGAGGTTATGACCACAAGAATTAAGGTATCTACGTGGACCAATTTTTTTACAAGCAAAAATATCTAAACTTTAAAAAATCAACTACTCATTGGATTTTGATAAAATTTAACTAAAGGATGAAAGTTATTTTAGATGAGTTTCCATTCCGATTTCAGAAAATTTGGTGTGATTGTAACCCCCACCTTATTCATTTGATGATTTA
This sequence comes from Thysanoteuthis rhombus, assembly GCA_963457665.1. Classification (NCBI taxonomy): domain Eukaryota; kingdom Metazoa; phylum Mollusca; class Cephalopoda; order Oegopsida; family Thysanoteuthidae; genus Thysanoteuthis; species Thysanoteuthis major. The sequence goes on from CAUOPZ010000333.1 coordinate 8,789, forward strand.
TTTTACTTTAACTTTTACCCAATCACGATTTCAAGTCCATGGAAATATAAATTCTGTTCATATTTTTTTTTCAAAACAAGGCAAACATTCTAAAAGTGCTTCACTTATAAAATTCAAAAAAGTAAAATATTGCTCTTCTTGGCAACTTTTTTTCATTTATTTGCTAAAATATATTTTAGGGCCATTTTTGACAAAAATCTTGAAATTAAATAGATTTTATAAATATTTAAAAAAATTATCTAAAACTCTTCAAAAAATGATATTGTGGTATCATGGTTACAGTAGATTTTACAAGCACATAAGCATCAGATAGAGTGTTATACGAAGAATCATATAAGCCTGAGGTTGCTGGTCACATAACAGTTACATGTATTTTTATATTGACATTTGAGAAATGAAAAACAAAAGTCACTATCAGAAATAATTAGTCGAGAAAGATTAAGAGAGGTTAAGAGGTGGAAATGGGAAAATATTCTGCACTGAAATCATAAAAAATTATACTTGTCGACCTGAGACAGAACACATGCTTGTTGTTGGTAGGAAACATAGTAAAATCTTGTCATATTGATTTCAAGACAATGGAGAGAAAAGGAAATATTGTTTGGTAAACAAGATATCAAAAACTAAGTGTATACCAGAACATTAGTTATAAGGTGGCAGGAAAGATAAATTTCTCCCCATATCTGTCAGACCCAATTCAAGAATTGTGGGTAACCCCCGCAAAAAGATTTTTTCTGTATTTTAGGGAGTTCTGAAACTAGTCACCGCAGAATTACTGACACTATCATCTCTGAGATAGAGAGGAAAAGTAGTATTGTATTTGCAGTAATAATAAAGACCAGACACAAACTTATTCAAGTCCATCCAAGAACTTCAATGCTTGCTCTTACTTTCCAGGCTGAAACCCTCAGTTCCCTGTAAGGCTACCAGCAGTGAACTGCAGAGATTTTCTCTGGCCTGCTGACTAAGTAAATTTCATAAGTATAATATCATTTTACCTACTGCATCAAACAGGAGACGATAATGATAAATTTGTTCTTTGGCTTAATGCTTTGTTATTGTATATAAGAAAGTCTACTTTCTTATAGAGGGATGAAAATGAACAACATGTAAGGAGGAGGGATGAAAATGAACAACATGTAAGGAAGAGGGATGAAAATGAACAACATGTAAGGAGGAGGGATGAAAATGAACAACATGTAAGGAGGAGGGATGAAAATGAACAACATGTAAGGAAGAGGGATGAAAATGAACAACATGTAAGGAGGAGGGATGAAAATGAACAACATGTAAGGTGGAGGGATGAAAATGAACAACATGTAAGGAGGAGGGATGAAAATTAAGAACATGTAAGGAGGAGGGATGAAAATGAACAACATGTAAGGAAGAGGGATGAAAATGAACAACATGTAAGGAGGAGGGATGAAAATGAACAACATGTAAGGAGGAGGGATGAAAATTAAGAACATGTAAGGAGGAGGGATGAAAATGAACAACATGTAAGGAAGAGGGATGAAAATGAACAACATGTAAGGAGGAGGGATGAAAATGAACAACATGTAAGGAGGAGGGATGAAAATGAACAACATGTAAGGAGGAGGGATGAAAATGAACAACATGTAAGGAGGAGGGATGAAAATGAACAACATGTAAGGAAGAGGGATGAAAATGAACAACATGTAAGGAGGAGGGATAAAAATTAAGAACATGTAAGGAGGAGGGATGAAAATGAACAACATGTAAGGAAGAGGGATGAAAATGAACAACATGTAAGGAGGAGGGATGAAAATGAACAACATGTAAGGAAGAAGGATAAATATGGAGAACATGTAAGGAGGGGAGATGAAAATTAAAAACATGTAAGGAAGAAGGATAAATATGACGAAGAAAGAAAATAAAGAACATGTAAAGAAATGAAGAACATGTAAAGAGGAGGGATGAAAATGAATAACATGTAAGGAGGAGGGATGAAAATGAACAACATGTAAGGAGGAGGGATGAAAATGAACAACATGTAAGGAGGAGGGATGAAAATGAACAACATGTAAGGTGGAGGGATGAAAATGAACAACATGTAAGGAGGAGGGATGAAAATGAACAACATGTAAGGAGGAGGGATGAAAATGAACAACATGTAAGGAAGAAGGATAAATATGGAGAACATGTAAGGAGGGGAGATGAAAATTAAAAACATGTAAGGAAGAAGGATAAATATGACGAAGAAAGAAAATAAAGAACATGTAAAGAAATGAAGAACATGTAAAGAGGAGGGATGAAAATGAATAACATGTAAGGTGGGGGGATCGAAATGAAGAACATGTAAGGAAGAGGGATGAAAATGAAGAGCATGTAAGGGGGGAGGATGTAAATGAAGAACATGTAAGGATATAGAATGAAAATAAAGAACATGTAAGGAAGAAAGGAAGAAATGAAGAACATGTGAAGAGGAGGTATGAAAATTAAGAACATGTAAGGAGGAGGGATGAAAATGATACACATGTAAGGAAGAAGAATGAAAATGAAGAACACGTAAAAGGGGAGGATGTAAATGAAGAACATGTTAGGATGAAGAATGAAAATAAAGAACATGTGAAGAGGAGGGATGAAAATGAATTGCATGTAAGGATTGAAATGAAGAACACGTAAGGAGGAAGAATGAAAATGAACAACATGTAAGGAACAGGGATGAAAATGAACAACATGTAAGGAAGAGGGATGAAAATGAACAACATGTAAGGAAGAGGGATGAAAATGAACAACATGTAAGGAAGAGGGATGAAAATGAACAACATGTAAGGAAGAGGGATGAAAATGAACAACATGTAAGGAAGAGGGATCAAAATTAAGAACATGTAAGGAAGAGGGATGAAAATGAAGAACATGTAAGGAAGAGGGATGAAAATGAAGAACATGTAAGGAAGAGGGATGAAAATGAAGAACACGTAAGGAGGAAGAATGAAAATGAACAACATGTAAGGTGGTGGAATGAAAATGAAGAACAAGTAAGGAGGGGGAATGAAAATGAAGAACTTGTAAGGAAGAGGGATGAAAATGAAGAACATGTAAGGAAGAGGGATGAAAATGAAGAACATATAAGGAGGGGGGATGAAAATGAAGAACACGTAAGGAAGAAGAATGAAATCGAAGAACATGTGAGGAAGAAGAATGAAATTGAAGAACATGTAAGGAGGTGGGATGAAAATGAAGACCATGTAAGAAGGAGGGAAAAAGTAACGACAATGCAAGGAGGAAGGATAAAAGTAAAGATGTAGATATAGGAGATGAAAATAGAATAAAATGTTATGACACTTCATAGGATATAGAGCTACGAACATCAAATTCATCCTCTTACATTAATGGTTACATAACTTATGTGGTCTTGTATCAGCAACATATGAGAGTTAGCAGGAATCTTCTAGTCATTCCTTCCTTTAGAACTACTAATCATTGAACATTTCATACAGTGCATGTGTTCTAAAGACAGATCAGTGTCATTAGGTTGGATGGTGGCCATTTACAATTTCTTCTCAAGAATTTTTGTATTTCGAAGGACATGATAATATCAAAATAACTTTTGTTGAAATTTTTGAGAAGTCAAGTTACATTATTGCTTGACTATCAATAGTGGGAATGACAGCTTAAGTGTCATTTAAAATTTTTGTTTGAAAAAGAAATTAAAATATAAGGCTTAAGTAATTATCATATATTGATATGTTTATATTGACTATCAATATTCAGGTTCTACAGCTCAAAAAAAATTTGAATTGGTTCTCTGAGTTTACTCTGGAAAGCTATTAGGAAATTTGCTCATGATATATAAGAGACAACAGTTTTGATTTATAAGCGATAACTGTTTAGGTCCTGTTGAATATTTCAATGAAGTTTTTATAGATGATGATTTTTCAACTGATTACATAAGATATCTGTTTTTGAATAATTTTTTCTCAGAGTTAGAATATTGTGTAAATATAAATCTAAGCAGACATTATCAATTACAAAAAAATATTTCTATCATTTCATTTTAAAGGTATAAGTTTAAAAGACAATATGTGATCAAATATCAAAAAGTTTTGTAGAGAGCAAGAAAAAACAATTATTTTTAAATGCTTCATCTAATCTATATATGGGTTTTGCTAGGAAAGTTAGGCTGAGTCACAAAGTTTCAAAGCTGTACATGCCATATCAAATGTTGCAGTTTGGATAGAAAGGCTTGTTTGGCAAAATGCATAGAATTGAGTCCAATTTCAAAGATCTTTTAATTTTAAAACTATTAGGAATACAGACCTAATATTTTGGGTTTTAGGAGCACCTGTGATTTCCTCCAGGGAAATCATAGAAGGTGACATGGGGAAAGTTTCAAAAATCGGGTGATTTGATACAGAATAACTCAATACAAACAAGAAAGAATAGCTTTGAAAAAACTTAGTTGAAGGGTTATTTTTCAATATAATAATGGAGAAACAAACTTACCTTTGAGATTAAGTGTTTTATGTCGTTCCCAACAATTTTGGACGCTCTATAAAAGAAAAATAGAAAATTGAATTAGAAATATTTGGCAAATTTTATAGCTACAACTACAACCTCTTTATAATAGCATAAAATTACATATACAAATCATCTAGGTTTCCAATACTTTTCATTGGATTGACTTTGATGTTTTTGGTTTGAGAGTTCAATTCCCGTATTTCATGATTCATAGACAAATCAAAAAGTGATTTTTAGGATACTTTCAGACTAGTAAAAAAAACTATCATAATATTATTTAATAAGCAATGTAAAATAGCTTACAAGCAAATAGAAGACAAAATCAAAATAGGGTGTATATTACAATTGACTGATAATTCTGTAAACAAATAAATTACTATAGATTCTTTTCAGTTCATTGCAAGAGAACAAATACATCAAGCAAAAAAATTAAATTAAGGAAATTTATATCCCACTGCTAAAGATTCTCTCTTTTGGGGTTGTGGGGAATAACAAGAGAACAGAAAAAAACATAGTTAACTTAATGAGAATCTTGTCTTAATAACCCCAAGATCATTTGTATACCAAACCAACACAAAGTAAATTGTACATTTTTCAATCTTTTTGGATATTTTCAATATTGAAGAAAATATTTGTCAGATTGAACAACAATAAGTCCTGTCAAATACTTGAAAATGCTAGTGGCCTTTAAGAAAATGCCTATTCTTATAATACCCATCTTCCATTTAAAAGTTAATAATATCTCTTAAAAGCAAAGGATTATAAAATCTTTTCCTCAAAAGAAATATCATTAACAGTTACCGTTTCTAATGTTTTGTATGCTTTCCATGTAAATACATCTTTTCTAAAAACTGAGTTATATTTAAAGCAGAAATAAATGCGTATGATCTTCCATAACAAATATTGCTAATTCATTTTGACAGCAAAAGAAAAATTAAGTAATAATCAGAAAAATACAGCTTTTTTTACACTTCGATGGAGAGGGGAGAGTAAGAGCTGGAATTTTCAAAGAGTGTGACTGTAAGATAGCTGCTGAACCTGCAGGTGATATTTTGAAATAGGTAATCTCTCTAAATTAACTCATTATCTCACTCTCAGTAGAAATGATACAAAACAATTCTGACAAAAGCTTGAAAAAAAAACAAAAAAAAACATCATTTGACTATTCTTGCGCACAAAATTTGTTTCCGTTTCAAAGTGAATTTTTATTGTAAATCTATATTCCCCCCCCCCCCAATATTTTGAGGGTTAATTTTCAAAATCCAACTTGCTAAAAACCTGCTTAGGGCTCCCAGGTATACCCACAGAAAATTTAATGAGGTTATGTTGGGTGTTTTTTTGCAGTAGGCTGTCACATAGACGGACTGACCTTTGGCTAATTATAATCAGATTCAATATCTACAAAGAAAAAGTGATTCATTTTTACTGAATGAAATGAAACAATGCATTGATGTTGCGTAAATGAATGTAAATAGTGTAAGACAGATCATATTTTTCACATGTTGGTTCAGTCAACGAATGAATGTAAAATGCACTTGAATATCTTAATGCTTAATAAGTTTTTATCAAATGTTACATTTAATCATTTTTTATGATAATTTAGATAATCTTTTATTCATTCATAGTCAACAAATGTAAGATGTATTTCTTACTTTCTTGATATTCATTTCTTCTTATTTTCCCAATCCACAAAATAAATGATTAAATAATCACCATTCAAATCAGTCACATCTGTCAGTTGTTTGCGTACGATTGTATGCAAATCTTGTAACTTTATGGCAAAGTTTGCATGTGTGGAGGCAGCTGCAAAAGTTATTTGCTGAATTTCAGTTGTGCAGGAGTCTGCAACCTGATCCCCCGCAAAATTGAGGAACCACTGAACTATTAGGTTCCAAAACTGATACAGAGCATTCTCAAGTTGCCAACATCACTACTCCAGCAACTAAAAGTCTATTGAGGATAATAAAGATGAGCAGATTGTATGACATAATTATTCATGGTTGCAACAAAACAAAGGTATATAGTGTATGACAATAGATTTATTATTCAAGTTAACTGCTGCAATTATCATGGATGCATTAAGAATTGCAACAAAATTAAGTACCATTTTTAAATAACAGAAATCGGAGCTGATTTGAATGTCTGCCTGCTTTCGTATTGATTGTTGCAAAACAATACAGTGCTTACTACATTTATTATTTCAAGAGTTTTAATCATTTAAACTGTAACGGCTACAAAAAAGGATAGTATGCCTGCAAAGAAGATGATGGGAATGCTTATCAAATGTTTTAGCCCAAAAGCAATCTAACACCACCAGTTGCTTATTGTTCCATTGCATATATGAGTGTACATGCTAGGATTTTTCATTTGTATTTAAATATTAAAATACTAATTTTTTTAAAAATGAGAAAAATTAAGAATGAATACAGCAAACATTTGCTAGCTAGAAAATTGTTGCAGAATTCATTGAAATCTTGCAAGTAAATTCAATTTTATAACAGTATAACTGTGACTGGTGTCTCATAGTGCCTAATTCATTGCAAGTATTGCCTAATTGGATAATTGTTTTTTTACATTTTTGAATTTGGGCATCATATGTAGCCAATTTACATGTTTTTTTTGTTTTTTTTTCAAATTTGTGAATCCAATGTTGCCAATTTAGATTTTTTTTCAATTGAAATGACCTGTGTTACCAATTTAGATATATTTTTTTCAATATTTGTGAAATTAAAGAATAAAAACAAAAATCATTTTTAGAGTGGAACCTTACACAATTACCTCCCCTGCCTCGTTGTGATACATCAAAATCACATAATATCACCAGATATCTCCAAAAGTTATCAAATGAATTTTAATTAACTTTGTGGAAGAGTGGACAATAGAGTATGGGAGAACAGATTAAATTTTTGAGTCAATACATGCACAATTACTTCCTACAATATGTAGATCTCTGTCTAAATCACATAATATTGCCAAAATTTCATGTTTGTCCACACAATATTTCCAAAAGCTCCCAATGGATTTCAATAATTTGTTGACAATAGGCTATGGAAGAACTGATTAAATTTTAGGGTGGATCCATGCTTGACAATGATATTGGCAGGGGTTTCCTCTTTTTTCTGCTGAAATAGATTATCAGACTCCATAAAGACTAAGAGCCATTGGAGTTCCAAAAAAGGGGTAAAACAAGGGGATACCAGCTCACCCAAACTTTAAAGCCTGCCTTGAAATGATCTTCAGAATCCTAGACTGGAAAAACAAAGGAATCAGAATAGACGGCAAATACCAAAGTAACCTCAGATTTGCAGATGACATCATCCTTTTTGCAGAGAACCTCTAGGACCTCCAACTAACGGTAGATGGAATGAACAAAGGGAGCAAAAAAGTAGGCCTACACATGAACTTCAGCCAAACTAAGATCATGTACAATAAACATGTCAGAAATAAACACACAACGATCAAATTTGAAAACGCAAAGCTGGACATAGCAGACCACTTCATCTACCTAGGACAACAAATCTCCAAGGAATCCTCAAAAGAAGAAGAAATCAAGCAAAGAATGGGATGGCAAGCCTTTGGTAGAGCAAGTTCAATCTCCAAGATTGAGAAAATCCCATGATAAGAGTGCATTTTCCTGATAGTCACCTATAGGGCTGAAACATGGAACATAACCAGGAGACTGACCTGCAAACTGAGAACCATACAATTTGCACAAGAGAGAATGCTCAATATCACATCGAGAGACCTCACAACAGCACATTATATTAGGGAAAAAACCGAAGTCCAAGACATCATAGAAACCATTAGGAAACTTAAATGGCAATTGGCTGGTCATGTTGCAAGAATGGCAGAAAACCAATGGACATCACAACTCAAAACATGGATCCCCAGAGAACAAATGTGTTCTAAAGATGGCAGAATATGAGATGACAAAACAACTTGAAAGGTTCAGAAAATATTGGCTCCACGATGCCCATGATAGCTTGGTGTGGCAAATCCTGGGGAAGGTCTATGCACAACAACGGATGATAAAGGATATATGATGATTGCCTTTAATCATGTTTAGTGCATGTACTTAAGAAGTATTGTTTCAAGTAGATGTCCGATACTAAACATACAATATTTCTTTTTTTTTACATAAATAAAACTAATGTACTTAATAATTTTTCTCCCTAATTTATAAAAACAATTCCAGCCACAGATATTTTCATTCAATATTATTTTGTATAATACATAATTTTTGTTATCAATAACCTCTGCCAACAAAATAGGAGAGGTGCCTGTCCATCTATCCATCTGTCCACACAATATATCCAAAAGTACTGAATGAATTTCAATTAATTTTGAGGAAGGTTGGGTAATGCAATAAGGAAGAGTCAGCTAAATTTTGGGATTTATCCAGGAATTTTGCAAGTGGTTTGCTGATACTGATGGGATTCATGACAAAAATCTTGGCAAGATTATGATGAATTAGATCCAATCATTGAAGAATGAATACCGACTTCTGTAATGTTCAGTTAGCTTTAGACCTCTTTGTAAGAAAACTCACTGTTAAGAGACAATTCATCCAAAACATGAAAAAAAAATTTTTTCTAGTTCCTTAGAAATATTTCATATAGGAGAAATAGAATTCCAGCAATGTTTGTTTTCAATGCAGTTCTCAATGCATAAAAGGTCCAAGTAGAGCTCAGTCCTCTTTCAGATGTGATATCTGTGATGTTTCACTGTGTAATATGTGCTTTATGATTATACAGCATAGCTAAAATAGACTATAGTTTAGCGAAGTTGCTGGTTTCGACTACTATAGTTAATTTTGATACCAATAGAAAGGAAATTAGAGAACCGTAGCCACCAAACATGGTGAACTATTCTATCCTTTTTTTTGATACATGCATCTGCATGAGCCTGGCCATGCCGTTTGGTCGACAGACTTCTAAAAGTATTTTTGTTTCTTTTTCAATTCTTGGAAAAACAGCTTTTTAGGCTTTCTGGAGGTCTTATTTTGATAAGTTTATTAAGAACATCTTGATTTCCAGAATCTAGATGTTTTTTTCTTATTATTTTATTTTAGATGTTTTCCACTGGAAAACGCTAGTGATGTCAAATAGAATTCATTTTGACCCCATTTATCCCTTAATGAAATTTTTTTTACATGATTTCAAATTTTGACACTGCGGTTGTTCAATATGATGGCAAGTTTGATTTACTTTCAATTAAACATCTTGTAATACCTGATTTTCAATAGCTTCTGAGATAAATCAGTTATTGCACATCATTTATTATCTAAGCAAAGCAAAGATCTACTCATACAACCCATTTGCACCATTCCCAGTTACCTCAAACAAAAGAGCCTAATAGATTGTTGGATTTAGCTGATATTTAGTACTGATCAAATCATGTTGATTAGCAGTTGATAGATGAAAGAAACTCTGTTCATTGATGTATAAATTTAGCTTGATAGTTGAAAATTTTTATAATCACAAGGGCATGTTCTGCTGCACTTCGAAAGTTGCCAGCCACCTTCTTCAGAGAATGTTTCGTGGTGATGGTGTGACACATGTGTACATAGAAACATTCATATGTATATGTACACATACATACATATGTATCAGAAGCTTGCCGAGAAAACTGTGTGCTGTTTACACATTTGAAATTTGAAGAATGAAATGGGGATATTTATGCATTGTGGGTGTAGGAAGCAAGGTGTTTGTATCTGTGTAGGTGAGAATCAGGTAGCTTAAGTTGAAGCCAAGGTTGGTGGTAGTTATGTTGGTGGGTGATGTGATGCAACTAATGGTGGTGTTGCTATTCTTTTTATTTTGCTGGGTATTAGTAGTGTGGATCTTACATGCTTCGCTCTTTACATTGTATATTAAGTGTCATAGGTACTGGAGTAAACAGAGGGATTGTTAGATGTATTTTTCTTCATTATCAAGGTATTCATGACTACATAATCTTAAGTAAAAAACCTGTGATTAATTCTGATTCTATTTTTGGGGGGTAGTGGGAGCAAAAGTGTACCTACCTCAACAAAATCACTTCTCTCTTTAATGACAGTAACACATGAGAAAACAAAAGCATTCATTGACTAAGAAACATCCAAGTTCCCCCCCCCCAATATTACAACACGACAACAAAACATAGATCTAACACATAGAATACCACCTGACCCTACCTAGACTTTACGTCTTACCCAAAACCCAACATCACGTAAGGACAAATAATTTCAGGAATAGGTAGTGCACCCCATAAGATAGCTAGAGCATTAGCAAAAATCATAATCCCATTACTAGGAACTATCAGCCCTACACACCTTAAAAACTCTGAAGACCTCATACGAAGAATAAAAAACAAATATGTAAAGAACAAATTCATGGTCAACCTTAATGTAACATCATTCTACTCCAACATACCAGAGTTGAAGAATGCCTACACCTACTATATAACCACCTAAAAATATCCAAGATCAAACTACCCCAACCCACTAAAAAAATCATAATATATACTTATAACAAACCAATGTTTTTCCTCTTCAATAGAAATTTCTATAGACAAAAAGTCAGCTTACTGATTGGGTCTCCAATAAGTGGAGTTTTAGCTTGTCTTTTTCTAGAATTTCTGCTATCAGGCCCAATTATACCAGGACTCCTATTTTTACTACAACAACAATGCCCTAATCCTTTATCTCCAAAACACAGATCTAAACAATCTACTAACCAAACTAAATACAGAAGAACCCTATACTAAATTCAATCAAGAAAAAGAATCCAATAGGGCCCTCAGAATACCTTGATGATGAAGAAAAATTACATCAAACAATCCTTCTGTTCATTCCAGTATCCACAACAGGAGAAAACCATATAAGATCGACAACAAATACCGAACAAGATAAAAAGAATAACACCATCATTAGATGCATCGAATTACCAGCAACAAACAAACTTACCTCCAATCTGAACAAGCTGAAAATACACATTGCCAAGAACACCTCAACAACCATCAAATACTTTGTAAACATACCACAACACAAACCCCTACCCCCTAAAGCTAGCATTCGGGCAATATTGTGCAAGGACTGCAACAAGATCTACACCAGAAAGACGTCAAGACCTCTAAAAAAAAAGGATATGAACACAGAAGTGCCTTAAAAGTGGATGATCAGACAAATGCCTCAATTTCAGCTTTCACCAAGTCCACTACATCAAATTTTTCATGACTCCTCTACAAGCAGATGTATAGAAGCAGCCTTTATATCCCAATGCAATAGGATAATCCAGAGGTATGGACTTTAACACACTGCAAACCGTTTAAATATATTGACTTTGAAACAAAAACAACACATTAAACATTAGCATAAAAGGAATCAGCTAACACACAAAAGACCTTTCAAGAAACAAAATGAGCATACACAAACCAGTCCTTCAAGAAAAAAAAAAAGAAACAAGTCTACCCCACCATCAACCAAAAAAGATTAAAAACAACATCCCCTACTTCCACCCTACATGTCTACATCATCTCTCTATTTGGGAAAAAAAAAATCAGCCAAACAAACTTTGTTGAAAACCTGTGTGTGGTTCTTTTTATTGGTCCTTTGTTTGGGGCCTTTCTAATTTGTGGGAAGAGAGGATCAAACCTAATTGTCTGGAAAAAAAAAAATAAAGTGCAAATTTTGCTCACCAATTATGAAAAAAAGAAATAAATAATCAGCAGCAGACAAGTTGGACTCATTGCCAAAAGTACACAGCTGGAAAAGGTCACATAGTGAACCATCATTAGGGCTAGACAGCGACAAGATTCGCGTAAAAAACAGTCAAGTTGTAAACCACAAATCACTATTAAGGCTAAGCAGTGACAGGACTTGCTGCCAAAAGTTCATATGTTAAATCACAAATAGTCTCAAATGATCTAACGAACAGTTAAATCATAGCTTGGCACTCTGTTGTCAATTGCCAATGCGCTTGAGAAGGTGCGAAAATCCTCCACGTGGCATGGCATCTTACTGAGTGATGATCGCCAATAATCAGTGACACATCCAATCATAAACATCAGCTGTGTGGGGCATTTACCCAAATGAGATTTCCATCTTCATATGTTCCTCTCATGTTTAGAAGGGGACACAGCATCAATACATACCTAACATGTCCAGATAAAGGGTATCATGTTGGCAGGTGCAGCCATAGTTGACGTATTGTCTTTCAGTATTACATTTGCCAATACACCGCTTCCATTATGGAACATTGTTTTTTAGCAGCAATTCTTTTGATACTTCTATGACATCTTTCCTATTAGCCATTATCTTCTGGTACATATGCACACCAGAACTAAAGTCATCCAATGACTTTTTAAAAATCCTACTGCAGTCAGTAAGGAACTCAACCGGTGAGCTTCACTCATAAAATAAGTATTTCAGTTGGTGTATGATGCTCATAAAATCCTGCCAAAGCAAAGGTTGCTAAATTGAAACCACAATCTATGAGAGGCAGGTAATGTTTACCACCATTATGAGTAATATCCACTCATAACCTGCTAAATGTGTCACCCACATCCTGTCTTGTATTAAATATTCTCTCATGCAAGACGTTGGTACCTTGTTTGCATTGATGAAAAAATGTCACCAATAAAGGCTGATGTTGCTCTTTGAATGGACTTGTTATGCATCATTACAGCATCCATGATGGATCTCATGAATGATGGCGTAACACAGAGTACAAATCCCATTCAAGTGAGGCAATATCTCCATCCCTAACTTTTGCATGCAGACATCTGCACTGGCCATCAATGGATCAAGATACTCAGTTCCTAATAGTCAAACATGGGATGCACCTTCTTGTTTTCCTGCACTATGGCCATTAACAAATCAAGCCTGTTGGTTAACCAAATTCTTTCTCAGGGTATGGCAGCAGCCAGTTAAAATTGCAGTTTGTGTTCATACTAATCCCTCACCTGCAAAACATGGGGTATTCAGACATTCTGTTCCGCAGCCTCTCTGGTGTCCAAATATGATGGAGTCCAAATTTTCATGCTTTCGTTGAACTCAGCACTGAAGTCATGTTCATTGATCTTAATGGCCATGCACACAGACACGTCTTCTGAAGAGAAGTACACTACACTTGATTTATTTATTTAAACTCTGCCCAACTTTGCTGTCAACACAATTCATATTGCTGATACCCAGTACAACGCCGCTTCCAATTACAGACTGATCTGCTAATGAGTGACTCGAGTTCACCAAAGCCAAGCACTTGATTCCATCAGCACATACTTCAATCAAGAGTAGTGTCTCATTTATATATCACTTGAGCAAGAAGATGGCGGTTACATCCTTTTCATCCAGTCTCATTTTACTTGACACTCCAAAGCAATGTGACTCATTTAATTAGATCTAAAGAATCACACTTCTGTATGTGCTCCTTGTTCACAACCACTGCTCATCCCTGCATATTGATGGAGACATGCAATGTGATTGGGATCCAAGTACGTGTAATAGGTGATGTTGCTATGGCAATTGCTGGTCAAGGGTATGTCTGTACTAATTTTTACTGGTGAATACTGCCATGACTGGTTCCCCAGGTACTGTCTCATTTGTTATTATGGCTCTAGCCAGAAGTTAGTTCAGGTTCAATGCATACATTCTGGATGTAGTACGAAGAAGCTGCTTGATATGATCAGGCAATCCTGCCACAAACGCACATGCCAGTCAGAGTTCAGACTCCAAAAAGTACTGTGAACTTCTGTATTTCATCAAGGTCGAGGTGGACTGACTTGCCTGGGCATAGCTTACAAACTGTTTGTGACACGGCAACTATCAATGAGTCCGTTGTGAAAGTTGTTCATAGGGTATCCTTCATCTGCTCAACAACAGACTTTTGCTCCAAACTCAACCGCTGATAAATGGCGAATGCCACACCAGTATGACATAGCGGGAGGACCCACTCTATTTTCGTCACTCCCCATAGGTTGCAACAAGCTCTGCCTTCTCAATCCATTCAATCATAGACTGGCCAGTTGTAGCAGCTCCAAATTCGGGGATTAGGTTGAAGTCGAATGTTTTGTCCAACATTCTTTAGGATGCTGAAATAGCTTGTGGTATTAAACCGCAATTTATTTCGGCAAGACTTGCCGCCAAAAGTTCATATCTAGAAAAAAAGTCATATGGTAAATGACAAATCACCATTAAAGTTAAGCTATGACAAGACTCACTGTCCAAAGTTTACACCTGGAAAAAGGTCAGGCAGTAAATGACCATTAGAGCTGAGAATTTTGGAAACAGTCACAAACAACCACTAGCAAAGTGTTATCATGACTCAACACGATAAGGCAGTATTTCTATACAGCTCAGTGTCAACATCTTGCAGCTTTTATACCAGATCAGTTAAAAGAGCTATCTTTGGAAAGGCAGCTACCCATCTTCCCAGATTCTTTTTCAGCGACAAATAGAAGGGAATGGGTTGCGTGACAATTTCTTTTTTTTTTTTGCTAATCGTAACCTACTGAAAAAAATTCTGCTTGAGTCTACTAGGCAAGGCCTAGAAATGCTGAGCTTTGCCTGAATTTTGTCAGTTGCATATCTAATTTTGTTACCAGGAAGATCTTCAACTCCCTCTAAGTGATAGCCATCTTTTGACTCATACTCGAAAATTTTACATTTTGTGCACAAACGCACACATAATTCAATTACCTTTCAACTTATTTTTACTTTGCAAACACTTTTTGAGGAATATTCAACATTGGAGACTTCTTTTATGAAGTAAAATTTGATCTTCCATTGTGAAAAAAACCCTACATCACTTGGCAAAATCATTGCCTGCATGAATGGAAAGAATTTATGCAACCTCACATGGAGGAATCAACACATAAAAAAGAGATGAGTTACTTCACTTCAATTAACAATTTTGCAAAAGCCACACATACTTCACTGGAATTTGAAATCATGTTTTTTTTTGTTTTTTTTCTTTATTCCTGACGACTTTTACAAATATTCTCGATTAAGAAATAACAAAAAAATTTTTTGAACCAAAATTTTTCGGAAAATACAAAATTCCAGTATTTAGCATAAATCTTTTTTTAAAAAAATAAAAACCACTTTTTTGTTGTTCTTTGGAATATCTTTCTCTCATTTAATCACCTCTTTATCAGTTAATAGAAAGATATTTGTGTTTGAACATTCAGATTTTTATCGTATTGTGAAAAATCTTGAGAATCTTGACTTTGCATTGGCAGCTGACTTTGAAGAAGATGGTAATCTTGCCCCAGTTCATGGTTTTATAGTATCCAACTTATGACCCCTATGCAACTAGTCAAGAGCATGCATGGCTCCGCTTGGTACGTTCCACATCACGTCAAAGGGTTGTTGAGAAACTGCAATCGAAGATTATGAGGGAGAAAGGTATCATCAAATGTTTTGAAGTATCACCAGAAGAATTTTCAAATTACATTTTGATATCTCATAGGCTTATTATCAAAGCTGAAGCACAGACTACAAAAAAATTATATCTGTATTCAACTGTTCTCTGAAAACCAAATGATGAAGCAGCCTATTCAGGCATCAATTTAACGGGCAATATGGGCAATAATCAGCAAACCATCACTTCCCAATACTTTGAAAAATTTGAAACAATAACATAGCTATACAAAAGAAAACAAAAAAGAGAAAAATTCATGTTTTTTATTGCCATATCTTTTATTTATTCATGCTCAACAGCTCTGCAAACACACATTCCTGCCTACCTACCAGGAGCAGACAGAACGGGTGCTAAGAGCTGGTAGAGCTCTAAGGCCACTCAGAATGACATTAGCAGTGACCAATCCACCAGACCCCAGGCCAACATATTATGGGCCAGCATGGCAGGGCATGGCCAAACATTGCCCATGATTTGCATACTGAAAATTATATCGGCCATTCCTGCTGGGTCACTGGTCCCAAAAGGCCCAGCCACATCACTTGCTTTGGGTTGGGGTGACATGCTCCAACAGCAACTACCAAAGTACTACACCAAGAAGATGCCTCTTTTGCAAAAAACCTACACAACTTCTAACTAATGCAAGATGAACTACTAAATGAAGAAAGCAAGAAATGTCGGCCTACACATGATTTTCAGCAAAACGAAAGTCATGAGCGACAATCACGTTGGAAATAAGCACATCTTGATCAAAATCAAAGATGCAAAACTGGAGAAAGTAGACCGCTACATCTACCAAGGACAACGAATCTCCATGAAACCCTCAGAAGAAGAAGAAATCAAGCAGAAAATCACTCTAGGATGGCAAACCTTCGGTAGAGCAAACTCAACCTTCAAATACAAGATTCCATTGGTATTCAACCGATGCATCCTCCCCGATAGTCACCTATGGAGCTGAAACATGGAATCTAACCAAGAGACAGACTCACAGAGAGAGAAGCATGCAACATGCTCGTGAGAGAATCATGCTCAAGATCACAAGACAACACAGTATATCAGGAAGAAAACATGAATCCTAGACATCATAGTATCCACTAGAAAACTCAAATGGCAATGGGCTGGTCATGTTGCAAGAATGGCAGACAACCAATGAACATCATAACTCACAATATGGATCCTCAGAGATCACATGCACAACCAAGGCCAGCAAAATACAAGATGGGCAGATGAACTAGAAAAATTCAGAAAGTATTGGCTCCGTGACACCCACAATAGAGAAGCGTGGCAAATCCTGGGGAAAGTACTTCTTCAATGACGGATGATAAAAGACTGATGATGATGATGGGTAATAATTATTGCTTTGACCTAATAAGTATGTCATTTTAGCTGATATATATAAAGCCTTACTTGTCGTAAAATTTAGTTCACAAGAAGATCATAATAGTTTCCTTTCCATTATGGAAGGGGATACGCTTACCTTTTACAGATATAAATCCATCACATTAAATTTTTTGATCGAGCATAATACAAATGAATTTCCATGATTGCACTGATATATTTTACCAAACTTTCCTGATGATAATCTCGATTTTTTGTTGTCCTTTGATATAGATATATCTTTTCCCTCATTTAAATATCTCTTAAACATCCAAGTTATGTTATCGCTGCTAGAATCAAAATTTTGTTGAATATATTCTACTCTAGATAATACGATCCAAATCTCTGAGCCCTTCATTAATCTTGATGGTTACTCAAAGAGAGAAGTTTTATCACAGACTTCAAAGGTATTTCACCCTTTGTCATTATGTTCACATTTAGGGGTAGGATACTTTTGAGGGATCTGTAATCCCAAAAGTTGAATTGGGCCAATGATATGTTGAAGGAATCACAGAGTGTTTGGTCTGCTTTGTCTAAATACTTAGCTGGGCTTGATTCATTGCAGCTTCCTACATACGCCATAGGCTTTTTTGTTTGGTTTCTGCAAAAGCCTAAGTGGCACCAATTAAGCTCAATATTCTACCTACTTATGAATTATTTACAGTATTTCTAACAATCAAATATGTATACACTTTATTGAATAAATACACTCACATTCAAATTAATATTATAATTGCAGTAGATGCTCAAGTTATGTTATCATTGTTATTACTTGAAAGTAAAACAAAAAATCAATTTGCTTAAAGATATTTGTCAAATGATCAAAGAATTAGATGAGAAATACTCCCTAACTATAAACTTCAGATACATCCCCACTAAACAAAATGTAGCCCATTTGCTCACAAGGGGATTAAAACCCCTAGGAAAATTTCACTGAAATTTGGACTATTGAATCTCTGGAACTACTACTCTACTACTCAGATTTGAAAATAAGCTAAAGCACCTAGATTTGAGTACTATCCATTGTGCTAAATTATACTTATTCAAAGTGATGCATGCAGCTGTGAAAAAGAAAATGGTTATCTTCTAGATCAAAGAGGTGCCTGGTTTGGTTAAAAATTTGAGTTCCAAGAGTTCTCTGTTCTGATGCTAGAACAGAAAGGACTACAATCTATGAGTATGAAATGATTAATCCAATTTCACTGGTAAAAAGCCATCCTTTGACTAGAATCATTATCAATAATTGTCATGATACAGGAGATTACATCAAACATCTAGGCATTGCAAACCACTTTGAATAAATAAATGTTTTTTAGTTTCTGGATACCTTAAGCCGGACAAATTATAAAAAATGTTCTTTCCAAATGCTTCTAGTGTAAAAAATTTAATTCACTGCCATTTAGATATTCCAAGGTTACAAATTTACCCAAACATAGGATCAATTTTTGAAAATTTTCAACATACAAGAATTGACTACACTGGACATATTTGGGTTAAAAATGACCACAGAGTCAGAAAGATGTACATACTTATTTATAGGTCTCATTGTTACAGCAATAAATATAAATTAGTCCAAGACAAAAGCACTCATTTATTCTGGCTTTACTATAATTAATATAAATAATAATGGAATTCCTGAGCATATTTATAGTGATGATGCCAGATCATTTGATGCAACCTTAGAGAAGATTTTGCTTCCAGTGAATTTGATGAAAAATTTAAGATCAATGCTATTTTGATACTCCCTTGAAATCAGATGTTGTTAAATCAATCAAGTCCCGTAACATTATGTTGCCAAGGTTTAGAGAGCTTTAGTACCAGGATTATTTGCTTACTTCAAAAGAACAATGTAAGGAGTTACATAAGATTAATTTCTTCGATAAAATCAGTTGATAATATGGTTATAGTTGAGAATCCAACTTAAACTAAACCTTATTGGCGACTGGGTAGAAACTTGAAACTTATACGTGGGGTCAACAATAAGGTTCGTTGCATAAAAATTTTGATTCAGATCCATTTCTGTTGTAAGAAAAAAAAGGTTCAGGCTAATGTAAAAAAGTGGTTAACATAAAAAAAAAAGTCATGGAGACAAACTTAGAATGAGTGTCAATGCAAGAAAAGAGTAGAGCTAATCTCCTAAATGTATGTCAGCATTAGGATGTAGATAGTGGTCATATGATGACCTTTATAATTACTATTAGTTCTTGATCATCATTGCGAGCCTCCCCGTCACATTTACTTTCCTCTTTTTGTCACACACTGGATTATACAAGACAATCCTGCAGACCCCCAAGCTGCTTTTCAACCAGATTTTTCTTTTCATTCTTCAAGTTGGTGCATTTCAGGGGTTTCTTAATTCATAACTTCAAGTTCATGATAAATGATTTCTAAAGGGAATGAGGGAAGTAACCAAAATACTTCAAAGCTGTAGTTTCGTATGATAGATAGAAAGAGAATGTCCAGTTATACAGAATATACATTGAAAATAGAACCCTCCCAAGAAAAATTCTAATGATATCTAAATTACGTAGAGAGAAGTAACCTGAATACTTCAAAATAGTAGTCCACTTCAGGAATAGAGTTACATAATAAAAAGAACCCTCTACCCCCACAAAAATGAAGGAAAATTCTTGATTCAGAAAAATAACTTCTCCAATGAAGCAGAAGCAATAAACCAAATTAATTTAAAACCATGTTCTCGTATGATGGACAAAAAAATGAATGTCCAGTTGAGCAGTGTAGTTACAGATTCCCCGCAACCCAATTGTCTCTAGCAGAAATGATCTCTCAATGAAGTAATCGAAATACTTCAAAGACATAGTTTTAAATGCTGGACAAGAGAGGGTCCAGTTCTGTAGCATATACATCACAAATAGAACAACTCACCGATGATAAATTCTTTTGAATTTTGCATTTTAGAAAAAGAATTTCTCCAATGGATTACATTATAACCAAAATACTTAAAAGGTATAGTTTCATACAATAGAAAGAACAGTTCAGTTCAGCAGTATAGTGAAATTGTAAATTCAGGCAAAGGGAACTTGATCCCAAGATGAACTTAGGATAGGTTGTACTGACCTCTGATGACCCCTAATGGTTAAACCAAGTAAAAACTTTGACAGAGGAAATTTAAAAAAATTTTCTCTCAATTTCATGTGCTCTCAATCTATTGAACCTTCAAATCTTCCCAAATTAGTAATTTCTAAGATGATTTTTTCTAAATCTTAGCAGGGTGTGTTCTATTTCCAATGTAACCATCATATTACAATGAAACTATAACGTAACATTCCTAAATAAGGGTAGAGGTTGAGTTAAGAGTACGCATGCAAGTGCATATAATCCCTCTTATTTCATTTTTCAGTTCTTTTTCCCTTAGGCAATGCTGGGTACCCCCCCCAGTAAGTAAGTTTCTGAAGTTTATAAGGAATGCATCTTTGCAAACATTTCTATAATCTTTCTATAATTTCCATAATCTATTTCTGTAAATATCAGTGAAAATATTTGTAAAATTAATAGGTGGAGCTTACCAGGAGTTGTTGAATTATTTTGTTCCATGGCTTTACACCATTCAATTCGCAGCCCTTTTTGTAAGCAATAACAAGTTCCTCTGCAGTGCATATTGGAGCTGGAAAGAGAGATCATAATTACTGAAACCTGCAATATGCATGAAATACTAAGCAGAAATTACGATCACAAACATGTTCATACAATTACAAACAGTGATATCTCAATAAACAAGCTCATTCAATTAAGCAAATGAAATTACAGAATCGATATCAAGTTTTTTTAATCAATTCTAATCTATCAATATAGCTTGTGATTTGAAAATAAAGCAGTTCTTTTCATTATGACAATCTAAAAAGATGTGTGAGTGATATCAGCAAATTGTTTTCTGGACATATATTACCTAATCATTTCTATAAAATAAGTTTGCAGTATATTAATCACAAGTAACTTACAACTTGAATATATAAAGATGATTTTTTATTCTATGACACTGAATAAAATAAAACTTGAATTTTATATGGATATGATTTTAATGCATCAGCATTAAGTAGGAACATACTTGTAGTACTTTGCTTTTAGAAGAATCATGCTCTTACTTGGATCTCCATAAAAATCTGAATTAAATTTTTCTCAGACTTGCTCAAGGAAGTCATATTTCAAACTTGGGACCATTCAGGCTATCTATGAGGCCTATACTTTTCTACAACTAAATAAATACCATTTAAAGTAGGGGTAGGCAATCTATGATTTCCTAATTTATGTTATTCATTGGTTTGAGGAAAAAAGCTTTCAAGTGGAGGATCCCCATATTTCAAGCTTTTTTATGGCTTTTATCTGGCCCACCATCCATTGATCAATGAACAATCTGGCCTGCAGAGACAAAAAGGTTGCGAAACCCTGATTTAAAGCCACAATACACATCACTGAAATCAATAAATTTTATAGAAAAACTATCACTGGGTGATCAAAAAAGTTTCGGTTCATTCAGTAAAAAAAAAAAAAATGAAAATTCTTGACAAAAACTAAAGAAAACAACATATCAACTATATCATTCTACTATTTTCTGCCATCTTTCCGACAACTTAACGATTCCATCCTCCTAAAACTTTTCATTTTTCTGAGCAAACTACTTTTGCAGTCTCCAAGCAAATTGTGTTTTTTTTTCTGTTAAGATAATAATTCTGTTAACCAGAATGAAAGTTGAATTAGAAGTGCAAAATCAGCTGAATATGACGGATCAGTGAAAACTTTCAGCCAAGCGGTGACAATTTTCAACTGGTCACTAGGTAACTATCAGGGCATATTATTCCATCACTCTTGGCTGCATATTAAAAAAAGTGGTATAGCATAATACTCCTGATGGAATATTACACTCATTCTCTGTGATTGCAGCCTTAAAATGGTCTAATTGGGAGAAGTACGCATTCCAATCAATTGTTTAGTTATCCACAAAGTGCTTATATAGTAGAGGAGTTTCTTCCAATTCCCTACCATATACACAGCATCATCATATTGGACCGTATATCTATGTATGAAGGTTGCCTAGTCAGATGAGTCCTGCTTTCATCTGAATGATGTATGGTAGGTAACATACACAAGTATCATCATCAGGAAGCAATTGCACCAGGATGCACAATGGGGGGAAGAAGTGGATGGAGGAAGAGTGATGGTTTGGCCAATGTTTGGCTCAGAAGCACTGAGTTTTATCATTCATGTGGAAGGTACCTTTCTTGCATACCACCTTCCTCAACATCATTGAAGATGAGGTACACCACTTCATGGCAACTGTCTTCCATAATTGCTGTGGTATCTTGCAGATGAACACTAGTTTCAGGAACATGAAGAAGACTTCGATGTACTTCCCTTGCCACCTAGCTCTGCAATTCTCAACTACTCTGAGCACCAATTTATACGCACTCTCATGGTGAATGAAATGCGACACAAGGTCAGATTTAACATGAGATGGAGCAACCCATGAAAAATAGCTCTAGCCGATGCAACCAAAGTCCCGGAAGGATCAGGACAAGCCCAACCAATCCATCTTAGTGCAATTAGACAGCATCGCCCCGAGGCAAACTGCTTCCCCGCAGCATGGCCTAGTAATAGAGAAAGTACCCCAGGACAAATCCAAAGGTTTCCAATGTGCTTAGCAATGCGCAGCCTCAGTGTCCCCTTACTGGCTAACGTATTGCACCAGCACACTCGGTTCTGATGCTCACCTGCCACACAATCTCTGACCTATTTGGTAGGTACCTATTTATTTGTTCTCTCACGGGAGTGAAATGCAACACATAGTCAAGCTTAACATGGGGAAAAAAATGGAGCAACCCATGAAAAATAGTTCCAGGCAACACTACTGAGGTTGCTGAAAAAACCAATGTCGCGAAAATGTCAGGACGAGCCTGACCTGTCCCTCTTAGTACAATGGGACAGTGCTGTCCCCAAGGTGAGCCGCTTCCTCCATAGTTGGGCCAAATGATAGAAATAGAACCCAAGGACAAGTCCAAGGTTTCCCTATGTGCAGCTTCAGTGTCCCCTCATTCGCTAACGCAGCTGCACTTTGATGCTCACTACTATACAATCTCCAACCAAAACATCAGGCAAGCATTAGGATTGGCACCTCAAGCTATGCCATGGAACAGATACTACATTTTAATCCAAGCCAAAAGGCCAGAAAAAATGTATTCAACTCCTGAGCACTTCTAAATTGTGTTGGACAAACAGGTTTGATTTACAAACTCACCATCATATAACTACGAGCAGTTAAAAGACTTATAGCAAAGATCCTGGCTTTAGATCTTGAAAAAAAAATTCAAAGATTTTGTAGAGTCAATGACTGATCAGGTAAGAGTTATCTTGTAAGCACATAGAGGACGAATACCTATGGCGAGTAGTCATAATGTTTTGGCTCACCAGTGTCAAAATATCATCATATCAAAGTGTA
>CAUOPZ010000334.1:5000-52500 GCA_963457665.1 Thysanoteuthis rhombus
GCTACCAACCTCATAATGTCGGTACTTACAATAAGAACAAAACTTGAAACTAGTATTCAAACTATTTACTTCATGATTCAACTTCAAATAGTTTAAAAAGAAGCAACTATTGCAACTAATTCTCCACTTTAAATGTACAAATTCATTCTATGCCAAGCTAAGAATACCTTTCAACAGTGATAAAAAATAAAAGTAAAATTAGAAAAATAAAGTCATTGCCCTTTTGATAGTTTTCATCGTTTTAAGAAGGAAAAGATGAGATTTTAAGAAAAGCACAAATGCATTTCTGCTAATTATCATGTAATCCAATGTAACCAGTTGCATGTTACTTGGAAAGGAGATTGGCACTACCAAAGAACTTCATTTGCCAAGAGAAATGCCATGAAAGATCCAAGTATGGTACCCTAATGATCAACTAGGTTATGAGATAATTCAGCTTTATATAATATAAGCTACCATTAATATGTTTGATTGAAGGCCATAGACAAGATATGCTTTACTTTTTCAACATTCACAGAAATGGCCTTTGTAACAGGATCTCATTTTTGAAGAAACATTGATCATGTGATTCAAAGTCTCATTACATTACACAAAGCTTTGTTTTTGTAGCAATTTACTGTTCATATCTCAAATTTTAAAGAATTGAATTTCTCTTTGTGATTTGAAATCTTCAGTTCCAAAAATATTTCAGTCATTTTCTCAAAGGATTTGGTAGTTTTCGGCATTCAACTCACTTCAGCATCAGCCTATTCAACAACAGCTGTTCCTTTATTCTATTTATGATTTCTATGTTTGAAAGGAATGTTGATTGATCCATGATCAACATTCAACAATTGGTACAATTCGACAAATATAACCAAAAAAAAAAGGGGGTATAACAATGATTTTCAGTTATATCCATAAGACTGTCTATTTTGTTATATTTATTTGATTTTCTAGATTAATTACAATTTTTAGTTATATTTATTACACTATTTGAATTACATCTATTTCAATTAAATAAACTTCAAAATCCCTTAGAATATTTCTAATGCTCATTAGACTTTTTAATTCATTGTGACAGAGTGGCGAAATCTGACATCCAGTTCCAGCTGGGATCAAATTCATACTGTATTTGTACTCTGAGAATCTTGTAAGTTTCTTGGTTATTTCTACCACTAATTCATACATTTTTATTTTTAATGACCCAGAAAAGAGCTGCCAATTTTAGCCTAAAAATATTTCTCTATAATTAGAGCTTTCAAATACCAGAATCATTTCTCTTCATTAGAAAATCTATAGTATTTGCAACAATGAGGATCAGATCTGCAATTAAAATTAAAATGATGGTTAAAAAAAAAATCAGCAAAAATCTTTTTCATATAAATATCCCAAATTTCGAAATCTTGATGAAATAACAGATCTTCGTTGTCAATTTTTTGGTGTTATTTTTACAGCGTTTTGTTTTTCATTCCATTAAATTACACGATACAAAAATACCTTGAACTAGATAATTCTATTTTAAATATATAAACACAGTCCAAAGAAGTAGCAAATTACAATACAAGTATTATTCTTTGGTAAGTCTATGGGTTAACCTAATTAAAATGAAATTAGTTTAAAAATAAATTCATTCACTTTGCTGATTACAATTTAATTTCTGGGATCAAGGCTGTCTGACACATGGATCCAAAGTTTATTTGAATAACTTTCTGTTTATCTACAATTTTGATAGAAGATAGTCTATTCCATCACATGCACAAGTGTCAGTGCAAGTAATAAAATACACTCTTTTCTTTCATTAGTCTTGAGTAATTATAACGGCTTCAATTCTTTCTAACCCCCAACCCACTAACATAACAAAATAATAATTACCAATAGTTAGATCTACAGGAGAAAACTAAATATTACTGAAAGGGCGAATATCTCTGCCAACGCCATTGTATTGCATGGGAAGTTATTTGGCATGGACCAGGCCCAATATTCGATAACTTTCACTAATAATTTCGACACCACACCAAAACTTAGAAATTTAGGCTAAAATTGAGAGCATCTTTGTAGTGAAAAATAAGGTATATACTCAGAACTAACAATGGAGAGAGAGAGAGAGGATGAGAGTGCGGCCGAATGAAAGACAGGATGAGACACAAATGCCAGAGAAAGAGTGCGAATGCAAATGCCAGAGAAAGAGTGCGAATGCAAATGCCAGAGAAAGAGTGTGAATGCAAATGCTAGAGAAAGAGAAAGAGTGCAAATGCCAGAGAGAGAGGAGAGTGCAAATGCCAGAGAGAGAGGAGAGTGCAAATGCCAGAGAGAGAGGAGAGTGCAAATGCCAGAGAGAGAGGAGAGTGCAAATGCCAGAGAGAGAGGAGAGTGCAAATGCCAGAGAGAGAGGAGAGTGCAAATGCCAGAGAGAGAGAGAGTGCAAATGCCAGAGAGAGAGAGAGTGCAAATGCCAGAGAGAGAGAGAGAGTGCAAATGCCAGAGAGAGAGAGAGAGTGCAAATGCCAGAGAGAGAGAGAGAGTGCAAATCCAGAGAGAGAGAGAGAGTGCAAATGCCAGAGAGAGAGAGAGAGTGCAAATGCCAGAGAGAGAGAGAGAGTGCAAATGCCAGAGAGAGAGAGAGAGTGCAAATGCCAGAGAGAGAGAGAGTGCAAATGCCAGAGAGAGAGAGTGCAAATGCCTGAAAGGAAGTAGGTTGTAGGTTTATGCTAGTAAGTGTTCATCATTGGCTTCATTTGTATCTGGCAGCATCTATGCTTTGTTTTTTTTTTTTCAAATTGACTTTTTCACTGCTTACTGTCCAACAAAAGACAAGAGCAGTAACTTATTCATTGATCCCCCTTTTTTAAAATTTTTTAATTGATCATCCAAAACAAAGCATGCTGTCAAAAGACAGTGATTGCATGAGGATTTCTTCATAGTGATAAGCTACGTTTCTTGAAAGTTAAAAAACAAAAAAATGCTTCTGCATGGAGATATCTTTTATTCATCAAAGCTACTTTCCTATTCATATTATATTCGATTTGTTCAGTATGCTGAAGTACAAATTTACCCCCAACAATTCCAAAAATAGGCCTTTGAGATTGATTAATTGCTTAACTTGAAATTTGATGACATTTGAATCCATTTTTGCAGCTAAAAGATTTTTGTAACATGAAACTAACACCATAAACAGACTAACTGACTGAGTAATCATCCTGTGAATAGGATCTTCTCAGAAAAATATTCCAATCTGCTTCATATATTCTGATGGATGAGGCAATGCAATACACAAAATAGTCAGATAATGAAAGACAAAGAGAAAAAATAAAATGAAAAATCTTGCATTCCAAGGGATATTATGAATTACAGCAATCAACCCATTATCTGCTTCTTTTTACCTCATATATTAAGCAGTGTGCTATATTGAGAGGAGGGGTGGGGATCAATTGAAAAATTAGAAAAAAGGCTTGATGAATGAATAAGTTACCTACCTTACCTTCTATTGGGATACAATTGTAAAAAATTACAGCTTTTCAATATCAAAGAAACAAGAAATGTTTTTCAATTCTTCGATGTTTGTTTTATTAGATTGGTACAAAAATAACTGTTTTTTCTATTCAAAATTCTGATGATTATTTTGAAATAAGGTATGATTTAATTATGTTCATTGAATATACAATTTTAAAGCATGAATTTCACTTGCTTTATTCAAGCTCAACATTTCTTTTCACTGGTTTATTTGAGGCTGTCAACTCAAAAAAGGAAAAAAATACAAATTTAAACGATTTTGTTATATGATCTAAAATGGGACATGAGGCAGCAGAAATTGCTTATAATATCAACCAAGTATTTGCCCAGTGGAACTTTAACAAACACAAATCTCAACATAAGTTCCATAAATGTCAAAATGAAGGAAAGAGCCTTGAAGATGAGCAGGGTCTTGAACATCCTTCTGTGATTGACAACATCCAATTGAGGGCCCCGCAAAACAACTTGAGAAATTGCAAAGGAACTAAATGCTGACGATGCAACACTTGTTTGACATCTGCTCAAAATAGGAATAGAAAAAAAAACAAATAGGTGCCAGATAAGCTGAATGAAAATCAAATAATTGCCATAGCAAAGTCTGTTCTGTACTTCTTTTGTGCAATGAAAACAATCCATTTCCGGTTTGCATTGTGACATAAGATGAAAAATGGATTCTACACCACAATTGATAGCATCCCATAAAGTGGCTGGATGGAGGTGAAGTACAAAAATATTTCCCTGAACCAAACATGCATCAAAAGATATTTAGTTGTTGGCAATCAGAATAATCCAGTACAACTTCTTGAATCCTGGCAAAGTCACAACTACAAAGAAGTATTTGCCAAAAGGTTCTTATTTCGATTAATAACTTATTCTAAGCTGAGATATACTGCTTTTAACTTGATGATGAACAACCACAAATCTTTTCACATCAATCTAATAACTTACGTCTGCACAGAGACCACTTTCTCCACATAATAGTAGCAAATTAACAATATGAACAATACAGTAAAGTAGAAGAAAACCTCATTAACTAAGAAAATAACATACATTTAAAGCACTTGAACTTTCAGGGGAGAGTGGCCGTACCTTCAAAGGTATTTTTTTTGTCCAACTCCCCCAAAAAATTACAGGTAAAAACAAGCTTATTCACATTAATAATAAGAGTTGTCCACCCATTTTCACAGATTTGATTATTCATGTGTTATTTTCATCAATAAAAAGAAGGTACTTTGGAAGATTATTGAGAAAAAAATTCAAAATATTTTGTGCTCAAGTTCTTTCTTGTTTTCACAACAAAAAAAAAGATTCAATTTTAAATAATGTAGAATCGGACTAATTTTTTCAAATTTTTCTAGCAAAACATCAATAATGGGTGTTAATAACTTATTGGCATTCAGTTCAAAAATTTTTTCCACTTCATTCTGGTTAAAGAAAGTAAAATCAGAATGAACACTTCTATTCAGATATCGTACATGCCATATTTACTTCATCTGGAAGTGGGTATTTTACATCATTTTAATCAGGCAGAATAAAAGTTACCAAATAACAGCAACTATAAAATTAAGATGAATTTTCTCCCCTTAGAGATTTCTTCACTTTTTATCCCTTTCACTCATCATTCGTAGATTCAAATACTTTTATTCCCTTCCGGGATTCTTTATATAGAAAAAAGTATTTAAATCAACAAACAATGAGTGAGGGGGATAAAAAGTAAAGAAATCCATCTCTGAATTTTTGAGATGAGGTATCATTATTATTTCTATTGATATTCGGACCATCCTCATCTTGGTTGTTTTTCATACAACGTTTCGGCCGTTGCACTCTATGGCCTTCGTCAGGTATCATCTGGTAGGTGTGGGGAAGTAACGAACCGAACCCTTTATTTATCCGACGGGGGTATATTGACTGTACTCGCCTCTTAGCATTAGTAATATTGTTATATTATCCATATGGACACATAGCGCAGTGGTTACAGCATCAGACAAATTACTGTAAAGTAATCTGATGGTTCAAGGTTCAATCCTAGTGTGAGACAATATAATTTGTCTTTAAATCAGTAGACGTAAATTTCTTGATACCATGGAGAATGAGAAGATAGAATTTTCACTTTGATTTACAACATATAACCAGCTTCCAAGATGCGTATTATACCAGTACTTTTTTTGTGGGGGTTGGCAGGGCTACTCGACCAACAAATCATAAAGAAAGCTTCTCATCTATAATAACGGCATCAGACATAAGGTAATGTTTTGGATATTTTTTTCAAGTGCATTTTATAGGTATTCAGTAAGTTGCAAAATATTATTTATTGAAGTAAGAAACTGTAGGCTTGGGGGCTACATTCCTTGGAGCAGGTGGAAGAGATTCATTAACTACCACATTAAAAAGAATCTTCTGCATTGGAGAAATAAATACAGATGGAGCTTTTAGAAAGAAAATACTCACATATCCACAAATGCATATACATTAGAAGTTGTGGATTGGTAAATACTACCAACCTCAGGGAAGAATATCAGAAGGTAACATCCTATGAACCACATGGTGATCAAGGAAAATTCAGGCTTATACATCTCTTGAATAAAAAAAACTCATTGTGTCAAGAGTTTGTGCTGTCATGTCTATGATAATCTTAGAGAGTATCTTCAGTAGTTGTATTAACCCTTTTAATGGATATAAGTGTATTTCATGTTTTATTCATTCCAGAACATCACATAATTTCTAACAATAGTTTGAGAAATCCATGTGTGTGCCTACGTTCATGTACCAAGATAACTCAACAATTGACCATTGTTCGAAGTTGATATTCAGCAGATATATTGGTCAGTGCACCTGACTTGCAGTGTCAAGTTAGGAGTCATTTGGGTCAGTACTCAATATGGTGATGGAGCTAGATTTAAAAAAGAAATTCATATGGACATAGATTTTTGCCAGAATGCATCATTTGCATAACTAGTGTGTTGTATAGGTTGAAAATGTTTTTCAATATGGGAAGAGTGAACACAGAAACGGAGAGAGTGGAAGAGTGAGAGGGAAGGACAAAGAGAAATGGACAGAGAAAGACAGAGTGAGGCAAGAGAGCAAGAAAAAGTGAAGAAAAGACAAATAGAGAGAGAGAGTGAAGATGAGGCAAATAGAGAGAGAGAGAGTGAAGATGAGGAGAATAGAGAGAGAGAGTGTGAAGATGAGGAGAATAGAGAGAGAGAGTGTGAAGATGAGGAGAATAGAGAGAGAGTGTGAAGATAAGACAAATAGAGAGAGAGAGAGTGAAGATAAGACAAATAGAGAGAGAGAGAGTGAAGATAAGACAAATAGAGAGAGAGAGAGTGAAGATAAGACAAATAGAGAGAGAGAGAGTGAAGATAAGACAAATAGAGAGAGAGAGTGAAGATAAGACAAATAGAGAGAGTGAAAATAGGACAAATAGAGAGAGTGAAGATAAGACAAATAGAGAGAGTGAAGATAAGACAAATAGAGAGAGTGAAGAAAAGACAAATAGAGAGTGAAGAAAGGACAAATAGAGAGTGAAGAAAAGACAAATAGAGAGTGAAGAAAAGACAAATAGAGACAGCAAAGCATAAACTTTGAAAGAAGGAAAAGACAATAAAGAGAAACTGAGACGAACAGACAATAAAGAGAAACTGAGACGAACAGACAATAAAGAGTGACTGAGACGAACAGACAATAAAGAGTGACTGAGACGAACAGACAATAAAGAGTGACTGAGACGAACAGACAATAAAGAGTGACTGAGACGAACAGACAATAAAGAGTGACTGAGACGGAGACACAACAAAGAGTGACTGAGACGGAGACACAACAAAGAGTGACTGAGACGGAGACACAACAAAGAGTGACTGAGACGGAGACACAACGAAGAGTGACTGAGACGGAGACACAACAAAGAGTGACTGAGACGGAGACACAACAAAGAGTGACTGAGACGGAGACACAACAAAGAGAGACTGACAGAGTGAGACAGACACAACAAAGAGAGACAGAGAGAGACACAACAAAGAGAGACTGACAGAGTGAGACGGACACAACAGAGAGAGACTTAGAGAGAGAAAGAGACACAGAGCAATAAAAAGAAAGACAGATAGAGAGTGAGAGAGTGACAGAGACACACAGACAGAGAAGAAGAAAGAGACACACGGACGGAGAAGAAGAAAGAGACACACGGACGGAGAAGAAGAAAGAGACACACGGACGGAGAAGAAGAAAGAGACACACGGACGGAGAAGAAGAAAGAGACACACGGACGGAGAAGAAGAAAGAGACACACGGACGGAGAAGAAGAAAGAGACACACGGACGGAGAAGAAGAAAGAGACACACGGACGGAGAAGAAGAAAGAGACACACAGACGGAGAAGAAGAAAGAGACACACAGACGGAGAAGAAGAAAGAGACACACAGACGGAGAAGAAGAAAGAGACACACGGACGGAGAAGAAGAAAGAGACACACGGACGGAGAAGAAGAAAAAGACACACGGACAGAAAAGATCAAAGAGACACACAGACAGAGAAGAACAAAGAGACACACAGACAGAGAAGAACAAAGAGACACACAGACAGAGAAGAACAAAGAGACACACAGATAGAGAAGAACAAAGAGACACACAGACAGAGAAGAATGAAGAGACACACAGACAGAGAAGAAGGAAGAGACACACAGACAGAGAAGAAGGAAGAGACACACAGACAGAGAAGTGACTGAGACGGAGACACAACAAAGAGTGACTGAGACGGAGACACGACAAAGAGAGACAGAGAGAGACACAACAAAGAGACACTGACAGAGTGAGACAGACACAACAAAGAGAAGACAGAGGGAGACACAACAAAGAGAGACTGACAGAGTGAGACAGACACAACAAAGAGAGACTTAGAGAGAGAAAGAGACACAGAGCAATAAAAAGAAAGACAGAGATAGAGAGTGACAGAGTGACAGAGACAGTCACACGGACGGAGAAGAAGAAAGAGACACACGGACGGAGAAGAAGGAAGAGACACACGGACGGAGAAGAAGAAAGAGACACACGGACGGAGAAGAAGAAAGAGACACACGGACGGAGAAGAAGAAAGAGACACACAGACGGAGAAGAAGAAAGAGACACACAGACGGAGAAGAAGAAAGAGACACACAGACGGAGAAGAAGAAAGAGACACACGGACAGAGAATAGGAAAGAGACACACAGACAGAGAATAGGAAAGAGACACACAGACAGAGAAAAGGGAAGAGACGGACAGAGAAAAGGAAAGAGACGGACAGACAGACAAAAAGAAAGAGACGGACAGACAGACAAAAGGAAAGAGACGGACAGACAGACAAAAGGAAAGAGACGGACAGACAGACAAAAGGGACACGGAGAGAGTGAATGAAAGGGACACGGAGAGAGTGAATGAAAGGGACACAGAGAGAGTGAATGAAATGAACACGGAGAGAGTGAATGAAAGGGACACGGAGAGAGAGAATGAAAAGAAAAAAACACAGAGAGAGTGAATGAAAGGGACACGGAGAGAGTGAATGAAAGGGACACAGAGAGAGTGAATGAAAGGAACACAGAGAGAGTGAATGAAAGGAACACAGAGAGAGTGAATGAAAGGAACACAGAGAGAGTGAATGAAAGGGACAGAGAGAGAGAATGAAAGAGACAGAGAGAGAGAATGAAAGAGACAGAGAGAGAGAATGAAAGAGACAGAGAGAGAGAATGAAAGAGACAGAGAGAGAGAATGAAAGAGACAGACACACACACACAGAATGAAAGAGACACACACACACACACAGAATGAAAGAGACACACACACACACACACAGAATGAAAGAGACACACACACACACACACAGAATGAAAGAGACACACACACACACACACAGAATGAAAGAGACACACACACACACACACAGAATGAAAGAGACACACACACACACACACAGAATGAAAGAGACACACACACACACACACAGAATGAAAGAGACACACACACACACACACAGAATGAAAGAGACACACACACACACACAGAATGAAAGAGACACACACACACACACAGAATGAAAGAGACACACACACACACACAGAATGAAAGAGACACACACACACACACAGAATGAAAGAGACACACACACACACAGAGAATGAAAGACACACACACACACACACAGAATGAAAGAGAGACACACACACACACAGAATGAAAGAGAGACACACACACACACAGAATGAAAGAGAGACACACACACACAGAATGAAAGACACACACACACATACAGAATGAAAGAGACACACACACACACAGAATGAAAGAGACACACACACACACAGAATGAAAGAGACACACACACACACAGAATGAAAGAGACACACACACACACAGACAGAATGAAAGACACACACACACACAGACAGAATGAAAGACACACACACACACAGACAGAATGAAAGACACACACACACACAGACAGAATGAAAGACACACACACACACAGACAGAATGAAAGACACACACACACACACACAGAATGAAAGACACACACACACACAGAGAGAATGAAAGAGACACACACACACACAGAGAATGAAAGACACACACACACACAGAATGAAAGACACACACACACAGAATGAAAGACACACACACACACAGAGAATGAAAGACACACACACAGAATGAAAGACACACACACACACACAGAATGAAAGACACACACACACACACAGAATGAAAGACACACACACACACACACACAGAATGAAAGACACACACACACACACAGAATGAAAGACACACACACACACACAGAATGAAAGACACACACACACACACAGAATGAAAGACACACACACACACAGAATGAAAGACACACACACACACAGAATGAAAGAGACACACACACACAGAATGAAAGAGACACACACACACAGAATGAAAGAGACACACACACAGAATGAAAGAGACACACACACACACACAGAATGAAAGACACACACACACACAGAATGAAAGACACACACACACACACAGAATGAAAGACACACACACACACACAGAATGAAAGACACACACACACACAGAATGAAAGACACACACACACACACACATAGAATGAAAGAGACACACACACATAGAATGAAATGAGAATAAATCAAATTATATTTAGATGACTTAACCAAATTGTAATAGATTTGTTCCGATCGTTGCCATTGAGAACATCATGAATAAATTATTTGGTTTTTTTTATCATTTCATCAAATCTAAGTTCAGGAATTATATCCTCCTGATTATTCAACTGCCTTTTTTAACAGATGTTTTTTCATCAGAAAAGAAAGAAATATTTTTGCCATAAATGTGAATTATATAAGGGTATATTTTCTCCCGTTTTATTTATAGGTATATATTCAGTTATAAAATATCTAGATTGACAACACTGAATAGAATCAACTGTAATACTCTGAAGCTGTAGTTTCATATGATAGATGGAGAATTATTTTCCATGACAATTATAGTAGGCTGCTCCACACATCATAAAGTCTGGCCCCTTCTAAACATTCACCTTCTGAATAAACAAGTCTTACTTGTTCAAATCTTTATTTTCCAAATAGAAGTCTCATTTATAACAGAGTTTTACTAGTTTTTACTGAGGTCATTTTATTAGGAGCAAAAATTGAAAATGAAACTTTTAATCTTAAGATAAAGCGAGCTAGAGTTTACTGCATATCCTATTTGCAGTCAATATCCAATTATAATCACAACTGAATAGATAATCTGACCTGAATCTTGTACACCTTGTGCACATCTACAACCCAAAAGTCATGCAAAGAACAGCGCTTCAAGTTTCTTTCTTCTCACAACAAAATAGTATAGCTTTGACATAATTGGATATGGCTGGCTGACAGCCTGCTTTTCCAGCCTTGATCCAAGGGCCAATGTTCATTCAGTTGTTCGGCTCTTGAGAGAAGCAGGGTGGAGATTTGTTGAGCCCACATTGTAATCGTGCTTAATATGAGACACACTGTCGTGGCAATTGATAACACCAAAGAGAAGCAGTGAAAATAGTGTAGGGAAGGCTGGCTGGTAGTTGTAGGAAAGTGTCAAGTGGTCACACTATGATATACTACAAAGTGCCTTGCAGGGAGACACTTGTTATTGTAAAACTCGACTTCGATGTATAAACATTTACTAATGAACAAATTTTCTCTTATACACTATCACAAACACTTCATGGTACATATACAACAAATCCTTTTTGTAAACATCACACACAAACATGATATAGACATCTTCCACACATAAATTTAACCCTTTCAATATAAACAAAAGTGCGCAAATATTAATGCATAAAACTGCAAAATACCTCAATTTTAGAATTCAATATTTTGGAAAATGTTCAAAATTTATCAATATGAAATGATATTCTTTTAGTTATTTTGGGAAAAGTGGTGTCACTAATCTTGAAATAAAGAATATAAGAAGATTATACTAAATTTAAGCCAAAAGAAAATACTGAACAAATGATAAGTTTTAGATCCCATTAACTTTTAACATTCTTGTCTACACAGTTGGAGGTAAGATATAAAAATATTTCAGGTTATAGAATGGCATTTCAAAAAAACATTTACTGGATTATTTTGAATACAGAGATGAATTTACAAAAAACTATTTGAACTAGACTGATGCTATTTTTTTTATCAAGTTCTCCAAGCTGAAAAATGCTTGGACCAAAAAGTAAAATGTATACCTACACAATGTGTATTAACTAAAAATACTGAATGAGAATATTTCAACATAAAATAGACTAAAAAATATTAATGCTGTGGCACAAAATAGTTGTTTATGATGGCATGTACCCATACACAACTAAACTTTGTAAAATAAGATTGTTCAATTTTGCCACAGCATCATTTCTTTTGTGTGTATTTCGCATTAAAATACCCCTGTTCAGTATTTTCTCAAGTTTTTACAACTATATTAACACATTGTGCAGGTACACATGTTTATTACTGGTCCTCTTCCCTTCAAAATTGATACGTACATACAATATCTACAACTATAACTACTATCATTTTATTTCTCAAGTAGTCCCCTGGTGAATTCAAACCACCGATCTCTTGATTACAAAATGAACACACTGACCAATTGTGCCACATGTACTTGAAAAAATTCATTTTTAATATAAATTATATGTGCTTGATTTTTTAAATCTTTCACATGTCTAATGCTAAAACTCTTTTAGTATGTTTACTAATTGAAGAATACTTGCTTTTGTCTTGTTTTTTTTTAGAAAAACATTTGCAGGCTTAAATTAAGTGTATATAGAAAGTTTGATGTAATTCACTCATACAATTTAGGCGTGCATTGCATTATATCAAATTTGAAGTAAAAATTCCCTTGAAAATTTATATCTAGTCTTTTTCAGAGCAATTTTCATGTGTCTGTATAACTGAAAAAGTTTATCACAATAAAGTTCACAACAAGATAACATGAATTAGAACACAACTTACTCATGAAGGTAGAGGGCTAAATGCACCTGCCCAAATGGGAACATCTGACCGCCCAACATCAAAATCTTGTTTATTTACCACCATTTTTACAGATACAAAGTAATCAAAATGGTAGTACTCATACAAATATGCACCCATATATTTTAGAACAAAACATTCAGGGCACAAATTCATAGAGTAAATACTTATAAGGCACAGCAAAACCCAACAAAACCCTGTCTGCATTTTTTCTCAAAAACAAGTTCAAGTGTTGGAGCAAGAATGTTCTCACATGAACACATCCTCTCAAATATTACAATTTTTTTAGGGATTTTCTCAACCTTAATCATGTTGATGTATTCATCAGTCATGTCTGTGTCCTGAAATAGTAGTGACCTGTAATTCATACTTAAGATGTAAATTTACAATGGTCAAAGGACAATTCCTTTGAAATGTTTTAGTTTCCTTAGTTTAAATCTAGAAACAATTATGGCAGGCTACTGCTTTGATGAAGAAGAGAAATTCACGCTATTTTCTTGTTTCAAACCAACCAAAATGTTGGACAAGATGAATTTAATTTCCACAAACAAGATTTCTTAATCTTCTCATGCAATAATTACACCATACAACATAATTTTTGTTTGTGGGCAGTGAGTATTATTTTCTGATTGCTTACGAATAAACAGTGTCAAAAACTACAATTAAGACTCTCGAACTTCACTACAGTGACCACTACACAGGATATTTTGAAATTTACTGATGCAATTGTACAGCAGGTGAATTTGCATATTTTTATTCACATGAAAGAAAATAACATTGTTTTTCAGAAAACAACAACAATATATGAATTTAAATTTAATAAGTACTAGATCGGAGCTGATTCCAAAGGTGCATGCTTGATGGGGCTGGACTTTATGGTGTGTAGAGCAACCTGCCATAATTGTGATGTAAAATAATTTTCCGTCCCTAGTACAAAACTATGGCTTCAAAGTATCTTATTTCTCTCCTCCGTGTTGCCAATTTAGAAATTTCATACCTGAATTCTGATAATTCTAAATGTTCTACTCATTTTCATTAGATTCATTAGCTGATCCATAAGAATTCTAACTCGACATTACATTGCTTTGTGCAGACTTATATCTGGCAAATGTCAAGTACCTAAAATAGCCAGTTGTCAAATAACCTCGGTGGTTATACAGAGACAGAATTCTACTAAGATTTTAGATTTTCTTAAAAGAAAAAATAATATCTCATCTGAAAAGATTTTTATTATTATTGACTGTTCCCATTTTCAATATATTTTGTATGTTTTCAATTAAAATATATCTTCTCTAAGGGGAGGGGGGTTCTTGAGAGCAGAGGGGGGTTCTTGAGAGCAGAAGAAAGTTACACATATGATATACACATAGCAAATATCTCCATTGCTTTAAGAAAAAAACATAGGTCCCTTTTTCAAAAAATTGCCCTGATTTCAAACAATATATTTATTTTTTTGACAGCAACTGAATCCACCCTTTAGAGCAAGTATTCAGTCAAATGTAAAATAATATTAAATGAACAAATAAAATACTAATGTGTAACAGTTATAAGTGATTTTTAAAGAGAGATAATTTAATTTGATGAAGCAAACATAGGGAAATATTCATTTCTATTGATTTTTCAAGAACAACAGATAAAAAAACTAATAACACTGCAATACCTTGTGTGCTGACTAAAATATATAGATAATATCAACTTCATGCAATGACGAGTTATCGGGTTATCTTGATACACACGTAGAGATTTCTCCAGATATAGTTAGATATACACTTATGTTAAACAGAAGTGTTCATAAGCAATTCAGAAGTGAGTACTTGTCTGAATTTACAATTGTACTACATTCAGATGTGCAAGGTAACATAATGCATACCAGTAGAAATTATAAAAATGGTCATCAAAAATCAGACCAGATAACACAACACGATATAGTATGACATAAAATAACATAAGATGCTTGAGCAATGCAAAAAATAATGTTCTATAAAAAAGAGATAAATACTTAGACATCAAAAGAAAACTAAAGTTTATCAAAAAAAAATGTATATACACAGACATCTATTGATTCCTTTAGACTACTGATAACATTATCTCTTTTTTCAAATATTACAAGCTGGAGAGAAAGTGGTTAGATTTATTTAATCTGAATAAATAATCTTCAGCCAATGGTGGAAATGTAAAAAATATTTGTTTCAAAAGGTAAATCAACTTTCAGGGTTTATAATAAATAAAATATACTTTACCTAAACTAAACTATAAGCTCTCGATGCCATCAACCACTATACCACTCTGTACCTCCATAAAATCTAAAAGGGAAATAGATGAAAAATGACTTGGTATTGTCAAAAAAAGAATCAGAAAAGAATACCTCAGTGACTTTAGATTTGCTGATAACATCATCCTTTTTGCCGAAAACCTTCATGGTCTCCAAGTCATCATCATTATCAGTCTTTTAACATCCATCGTTGGACATAGACCTTCCCCAGGATCCGCCTCATTTCTCTATCATGGGCAACGCAAGACCAGTATTCTCTGAATTTGTCTAGTTCATCTCTCCATCTCGAGTTTTGCTGGCCTTGGTTTTGCATGTGGTCTCTGGGGATCCAAGATGTGAGTTGTGATATCCATCGGTTGTCTGCCATTCTTGCATCATGACCAGCCCAAGTCAAAAACATCTTACACTCATACACACAAATTAAAGAGGCCTTGCTCCAGAATGGACAGATAAGTAATCGGTTTTCACAAAAGAAATATTATTCAACAGACACATAAAAATATTATGGAAACAAAGTGAGAAAAAGGAGAAAACAGATGACTATGCAAAAAAAAAATGATGAATAAAAATTTTAAACACAATGTGTACAGAGCAGGTGTTATATCCAACATTTGAAAATAAAATGAAATTATTCTTTAAAAGTTCTTTCATTCATGGTTTATTGAAAACAGCTGACAGCAGTCAACGACATGCAGAATTAGCTATTTATACATATTAATGGTAAGCAGGTGTTCATTTAGACTGAATAATGGAATGAGTATAACAATATATTTGCCTTCAAATGGTGGACACTCTGGCACATCAGTGATTCAATTACTCATTTGAAATATATAATATATTTTTCTAAATACATTTTGAAAGCATATATATGTTTATATATTATGATATTTATAAAATTTACAAGTACTGAGTGATGCTAACATGGAAACCCATATAAATGATGCTAGGCTGGTAGACATTTATCAAATCATTATACACAAAGTTGGTTTTTGACCCAAGCCTAAAACCAGCTCATGTCAAGTTTAGTATTGTACTTACATTGTAACTAGAAGCCCAATCCCAAGGGAAAAAAATCTCAAAAGTGACAAATTACCAGAGGAAATGAAGGTCAAATGGATTGAAAGTACAAAATCTAATTGCAAAAATTTTATATCAAATGTTCAACTTGAACAAATATTTGCACATGGGTTTGACCCATGTGTACAACACCAATTATGAGAGAAAAATATATACAAAAGCACTGAAATATCATCCCATGTGCCCACAAATTTTTGGTTCAGTGGTTTGTATTGTATGAGGAGAAGTATATTAAAGAGCATATTTCTTTACGGTATTATCAAATCAACAAGAATAAAGAAAAAATATCTTCAAATATTCGTAAA
The DNA here is from genome assembly GCA_963457665.1 of Thysanoteuthis rhombus. Classification (NCBI taxonomy): domain Eukaryota; kingdom Metazoa; phylum Mollusca; class Cephalopoda; order Oegopsida; family Thysanoteuthidae; genus Thysanoteuthis; species Thysanoteuthis major. Next base: position 21,671 of record CAUOPZ010000334.1, read on the forward strand.
AGAATACATGGGTAATTCATCTGAAAATATTGAAATGATACTATAAAAGAGTAAATATTGAAACAAAAATTATCAAATGGAAATGATAAAAATCATCAAAATCTCAGTGTCCACTACATACATTAATCTGTTGAAAGCCTTTTGAAAGACAAATACCTGATTTTCTTTTCAAATTTTACTGATCTTCTTTTTTAAATTTGGGGAAATGAGTTTTCTCCTATACATTTATCTTATCAAAAATTAGAAATGACCTCTGATGACCTTCAATGGCCTCAGGAATCAACCTCATTACGTTTGTTGTGAAAATATGTGCCCCTATGCCAAATATCAACTTTCTAAGTGCAAACTTATATCTTACAATTGCTCTGATTGGTTACAAGTGATAATGAATGACCTTGGTGTTCAACTTCACACAGCCCATAATATTCACAATGCCCTAATGCTAAATTTCAGCTGCCTAGAGGCAAATTATGGCCTACAATCGCTTCAACTGGCTAGAAATGACTACAAATGTCTTTGAATGACCTCCAAGGCCAACCTTACACAGCCTATGTTCTCTGCAGTGAAAGGATATATCCCGATGCCAAATTTCAGCTTCCTAGATTCTAATTTAACTTTGGGTTATCAGCTGAAAAGTCAGGGTCCAGTTTAGCATCTAATTACATTGAAAGAAAACCCCACTCTCAAATCTTCAAAACATTCTGTTTCCCACCATGAAAAGATGTATGGCTATACAAAATTTCAGCTTCTTGCAAAATTGTGGTCTACATATATATACAGACAGATTTTAAGCATATATATATATATTATATATATACAGCTATATGCAATGCTCATCCAACTCTAGAATAGAGGTCTTTGGTAGACTGGGAATTAAGCATCAATAAATATACTTTGTTTAGTTCGGTTCAACTGACCGTCTAATTCCTCGTAGGGCTGGGGTAAAATGTCTGCCTCTGGGTCTGAAGCAAAGGTTTTGATCCTACCTCGTGGTACTGGATGTTGGATAGTCTATAGCCACACTGAAGAGATGTAATACAACGAAACAACTGTCTGTTTAGTTTTCATACGAATGAAGCCAGAAAATAGTCTAAGGATCTCATTTTTTTTCAAATACCCTTCCCCCAAAAATACTGTATCGACTGCTTTATCTTGTGCTATTTTGCTGACATTAGTGAGTTTTGCCAACCTATCATATCTTTCTCTCTAGGTTCTCTTTTCAGATGATGTTGATAATTCAGATTTATACTATCAGTTACCACATTTCCTCCATTTTAGTTGCCTATCTCTGATAGAGGAAATGAAGTTTATTTAACTTTCCTGCTCACGTGTTCATATACCTTTGCCAACTGAACTGATTCTTAATCTCTTGGTAGCGATTTTTAAAATTCTACTTTTCATTCCTTCTAACCTGACAAGGTAAAATAGTTGTCAGGTTGTAAATTTCTGTTCTAATATGAAATTATGCTCCAATTTATAGAAGATAAAAGGCTTTGTACTTCTTCAATGAATGCCAATCTGAAGTATATCAAGAAGAGACAAAACTACATTGTCCAATGACTGTCTATTGGCCAACACCAATGACCAAGTGAACATACCACTACTTTTTTTTTTTTTTTTTTTTTTTTATTTTTTTTACACAATAATTCGGGGGGAGAGTCTTCTATTTACATGTGTGTAAATAACTATAGAATTGAGCATGTTTCTCTTTTACAGTTGATATTTTTTGCTCCTTTTACAATGCTTATATAATGTATATTCTGTTGTTTTTCAAATGAAGACATTTTTATTCTCATCACTATAGACTCCTTGTGGATCATAAGACTGCTTTTCAGGATTCAGAAGCAAATAAGTTTTTATAGGTTGGAATTGCTAGCCCAATGCCCAAGCTGTGGGTTTTTCCTGTCAGAGTAACCTTCTTAAGTGGGCTGCATTACACAATGTACATGCCAGAAACCGTTATGCACATTCACACTTCTATTATAACCAAGACATTTTCGTTTGAATAAATTTAGCAAAATTAATAATAAAAAGGTAATAAATCTATGATATCATTTATTTGAATTTTAGACAAGGTTTCAATTCTCATGTTATACTTCATCTAGAAATAGTAAAGCATAGAGGAAATGGCTGATTGAAATGCTGTCTACTTCAGTTAAGAATTGGAATTAATTCCATGAGCCATTGCTCAGGAGTTTTCCTTAATGAAAAATACACAAGTGTCACATTCTGCTACATGAAGCCCAGCTAAATATATCTAAACTATACATATACAGTATATATAACCATATCTGAATTTAAAATCTGGGGGTAAACTATCAGGAAATGTTCCTATGTCAAGAACAAAACTTGATGTCTATCATGATTAATTACAAAGAACTCACATCATGGACTCAAACAAGTCAGAATTGTTGGATCTATGGCACATGTAAAAACATTCTATCAGTTAAAGTTTGATGATAAGAGTCACCATTATAATTTCAGGTTGTTCAATACGAAAGAGATTATTTTGTTTCAACATTTTTGCCATTTTGACAAAAAAACGTTTCAATACCCATTTCTTAGAGTTGATTATTCAATAAAAATTTCATTCCATTAATTTTACTAGATTTTTTTTCCTAGGCAAAATAGAATAGAAAACCTTGAAATCAATAAGCTGTTGTTCTATATCGTCAATTGTTGTGAAAAATAGATTTTGTGTAATAACCAGAGAAGATTACAGCTGGATGCAAAAACCAAAGCAACATTATCATCCTTGAAGGGTTATGATAAACATTTGGTGGTACAGTAGTTTGATACATAATAGCTTCCTTATAAGTGGCTTAACAAATAATGTACAGACATGAAGAACAGCTAAGAATGGTGCCTTCAAAACCCAAATGGAAACCAATTTGCTAAACATAACGAATGTCATTTTGCTACATGAAAACACTTGCCCTTATTTCAAAATTTGCTCGGACAAAGGAATCACTTCTTCATATCCTTGATAGTGTGAACACAATGTTTCAGCCAAACTGCATCCCTTTCCAAGTGTATAATCAGAGAGAAAAGACAAACCTTTCTTTATCAAGCCATCTCAAAGTTATAGACAATACCTGCCTTCACAGTGGTTACTACGATTGAATAAAATGAAGGAAATTTCATTGCACACAGCCTATTCACCTGGCCTCCTTCCCTGGGATTACCATTTTTTTTTTTCACCACACGGCTGAGTGGGTAACAGCCCAAAGAAAGGACTTGGCAAACCTAGTTCAAATTCGGGCTGGGAAAATTTGATTTCACTTTGCACTAATGTCCTTGGGAATGGCGTGGATCCATTTCTTCTATAGGCAAAATAACAGAGTGAAGTGAGTGATACCACCTCAAGTGCTTGATGCCTATAAATCAACTTCACATAACAGGGTAAGTAGTAATGTCATATTTGGAGCCTAAGTAGGAATGGCAAAAGCCATAGCATGTGTAAGGGCACTACTAAATCACTTACTTGAACTTTTTGAATCAATATAAGATTGAAGATGCAATCAGTAAATTCACTTTGAATGAGGAATTCTTTAGGAAAGGAAATGATGACTCACTATTAAGGTAGAATAAGAGCATGTAAGTCAAGGAGGATTACTTAGATTGAATAAATTAGGAGAAAACTAGCAACAGGAGATGAAAATAATTCTAGTGATGATAAAACTGACATGAAAAAATCCATATCCAATGATTATTCATTTCTAATGAATATTTCTTTCATCTCAATTTCAATGGCTTCACATTAAAATAACTCAGACCATTATTCTATGGCTACTAGTGAATAGCATAGCTCAGAAATGAATTTCAAACCCTTTTGCTTCCAGGAACCTATCTTACCATAAAAGCTGCTCTTACCGATTGAAATATAAGAGATTTTACAGTTGGCAGTTCAAATCTAACTATATAAGTATATTCCTTATTTTGTTCTTGATAACTCAATGCCAACATAAATATGTTATTGTTTTGTTTATGTACACTAGTATTATTAGCATTAATAATACCTTGAATTTTCAATAGGTGATGCATAATCAATTTTTGATTTATATACAATGAAGCTATAAAATTTCACACTGGTCTATTCTTTTTAACATCGATCTGGATTTTAAACTTTGGCGTTCCCCTGAAGAAACCTGTGTCATATTATTTGTGAATAGCCTATAACTAAAAAATAACCAAAGAATCAAAACAATGTCAATTTTTTTTCTTCAAAAAGAGGTTAATTTTTCAAGAAATCATATACAACTCATTCGCCTTTCAACTCATTTGTTGAAAATCTCAGTGCTCAAGTATTCTTACTCTGGAGAAAACGGTAAGAAGGAAAAAGTTTTATACAAAACAAAAAGATTTCAATCAAATGCACTCAAACCAATCTGACCAGGTCGTTATATTTTAGATACGGTCAAGTTGCTTTTATTATCTATTCAGCTACCCAAGAAGGGCTTGTTTACACTTAACCACTATAACCAAGTATTTATTTGGACCCAACAAATATCTCTAGTAATTGGCCACAAGCGTTTAGTTATTTCTCAACTACTTGTTTATGAAACCACAATATCACAGGTAGGATTTATGAAACAAATACATAAAAAATTATGCTCACTGTAATAATCACACATATAGTGACATTAAAACCATGATTTATTTGTTACCATCATTATTATCATTTTATACATGGGATTTCTTTCTCGCCAAAAAAACAAATCTGCCAGTAAAACGGTAATTTTTTCAACTCCAGACACCATGTTATTTCTAAAAGCATTAACCAAGTGTAACATTTACCTGCAGGAAGAAACTAATAAATACCACATCTTTCCCAAGAATGATCATGTACTGAGCAGAAAGACAAGTAGAGAAAAAAAAAAAAATCAGACAAATAGGTGAATATCAATACAGATTTATTTCATAACAGATGGTTCAACATTTAGACAAAGGTAGAAGGAATGATGCTTAAAAGAGAACAACAAAGAATTTGTATTCGTGAATAAATCATGAAAGCATCAGTGAGAAAGAGAGTTATCCAGGACATGGTTGTTTGGCTAATGAATACACCCACTTATGAACTGCAACTCAACTAATTTTAAAGATTAAAAAAAAAAAAAAACTACCCATGTCTTTACCATATTTCAATTGGTTTTCCCTAATCATTTTCAAATACTAGTGTACACAGACAAACTTGGGATCCTTTATTTTTTGTATGTGCATCAATAGATACTCCAAAATCATTAATGACAATTTACATAGGAAAAGAAATATTGAATTCTTTGAATTCTTTCTCTTTCAGCAAAACATTTATTTCCTTCTGACTACAAGAAGCGTAAATCCTGTATACATCAAAGTACTACAACATATATACAATCACAACAACTCCTTTATCAGGCTACATAAAGACTCTGAAACGTTCCAACTCAAAAAAGGAGTAAGACAAGATAATACCAGCTCACCCAAACTCTTCATAGCCTACCGCAAGATGATCTTCTGAAACTTGGACTAGGAAAATAGAGGAAGCAAAATAGACGGCGAATATCAAAGCAACCTAAGATTTGTGGATGACATCGTCCTTTCCGCAGAAAACCTACGTGACCTCCAACTAATGCTAGATAGATTAAACGAAGAAAGCAGAAAAGTCAGCCTACACATGAACTTCAGTAAAGCAGAAGTCATGCACAACGATCACATTAAGAATAAGGACAAAACTGTCAAAATCGAAGATGCAAAACCAGGAAAGTAGACCACCATATCTACCTAAGACAACGAATCTCCATGAAACCCACAAAAGAAGGAGAAATCAAGCAAAGAATCACCCTAGGATGGCAAGTCTTCAGCAGAGCAAGTTCAACCTTAAGAAACGAGACAATCCCAATAATCCTAAAAAGAAGTTTTTACAAACAATGCATCCTCCCAATAGTCACTTATGGAGCAGAAACATGGAACCTAACCAAGAGACAGACCCGTGAACTGAGAAGCACGCAGCATGCGCATGAGAGAATCATGCTCAACCTTACACGGAGAGATCACAAGACAGCACAATATATCACAAAGAAAATGGGAGTCCAAGACATCATAGAATCCATCAAAAAACTCAAATGGCAATGGGCTGATCATGATGCAAGAATGGCAGATAACCGATGGACATCACAACACACAATATGGATCCCCACAGATCATGTGCAGAACTAAGGCCGACAAACAAGATGGAGAGATGAACTAGACAAATTCAGAAAATACTGGCTCGGCAACACCCATGATAGAGAAATGCGGCGAATGCTGGGGAAAGTCTACGTCTTTGTCCACTGATGGACATTAAAAGCTAATGATGATGACTATAAGAATCTTTCTCACTCAGATCTAGAACTATCCAAGGGACGAACTCCACTCCTACTGAAGATGATTACTACAACTTTCGTATTGTATATATTATTTTAAATCATGAAAATATATTTTTCGTATAAACGTATTTGTTTAATAGAATGAAATAAGCCTTGGCACATTTGTATGATGAAATTTTGCGAGACTTGTCCAACTAGATCAATCAGTAAGACAGCCTCCTGTTAATCAATTACACAGGAGTTCATACCCCAATAGAGGATATGAATTTTACATTACCTGTCCGTGATACACTAGAAAAATAAATTAAGTTGACTCTGAGTTTCTGAAATCTAACATCTGAGGAAGACTAAAATGAGCGTTATCCAATATGTTGTGATGAAACAAATTTGAGTCAGAATGCCTTATGCAGAATCTTTCTTATTGTCATATCTAATAATATTTATTATGTAAATACAAAAGCAAAAAACATCACAAATACAGATAATTTGAATTGTACATTTTAAACTTTTCTTCAACTTGATACTTTTATTATTATTTTTTTTTAAAACACAGAAGAATATTTGTTTGAAAGACGGTTTTAGTAGCTTCATTTTCTTGTTACCAAGTCTTTAAGTGTAAAACTAACAATGGATTAGTTTTTAGGTTTAACATTTTTTGGAGCATTTTTTATAAATGAGAAAAAAACTTATCTTCCTGACAAAAGGGACCTTTCTTTTACATAGACAGAGTTTTAAAGGAATGAGTATCAAACTCAAGTAAACACTTAGAGATCCTTCTAGCTAATTAATCAGAATATACAGTATCTCTTTTGTGGCAAAATGAGCGCAAAAATATAAACCAACCAATAGATAAGTGTGTATTCAAATATCTATCCTCTGATAACCAGGAATGAATTTGAAGCATGATTTTTTTTCTCTCTTTCATGTAACTTTTATTCTACAAGAGAGATAGATAATTGTATGAAGACATAACCTTAGCCTTCCTGCTTTTACCACAATGACAGCCAATAATCTAATAAGATAAGCCCAACTGAGAATGCACTCTCAATTATGAACAAAACAGTTCCTCATAGAATCAACACATCAAGATATGATGATAAAATAAGTATACTCTATATAAAATAGTCCATGGTAAGTAAATGTCAAAAGTACCTAACAGTGAATGGAATATCATTAAAAAATAACTAAATTTTGTTTTCTAAGTGAAATTCTATCAGTAAATATTTGATAAATCTTTCAACTATTGTATATTTCCTATGATCAGTAGTTTTGTAACATTATATTGAAATTTATGAGTTCTTTTTATGTGTAAGATTAAGTATTCAAAATATATATCAGACACATTATATACAAGGCTTAGACTGACACTTAATATATTATAACAAGGATGAATAATTGAATATTGTAAAATAAAGAAAAAATATTTTCCTGCATATTTTTCATATTTTTTCAGGGTTTTTTTTGTTTATATGAATTGACTGGTATTTCAAATTATGAGACATTGCAGAATGATCTAGATGGTGCAAGGCAAATTTTTTGCAGGCATATCAGTGGTGCATTTTCGTGCCATATATTCAACCGCATGTCCACTCAGTCTCCTAAACCCAGCAGGACATGTTCCAAGTGTCAACATGGATCATGAATATCAATAACATCCTTCAAAATGAGCTGATTGATTGTGTCGATTGTTTTTTTCATTTTTTTCAAATACAAAACATTGTACATTGTAGCACAGTTTAGTTGACTGCAGATAAAACCAAGTATTTTTGCTATAATTATCTGAATTTGACAAAAACTTTTTTTCTGAGATTTCTAACAACCAAATTTTAAATTTCTAAAAAAAATTGCTATTGTCATTAAAAATGGCATGATTATTGATTTTTAGCTGAATATGAGAAATATTGAATTTATAAGTCAGAATTTAACATTATAATTCATGAAAATATGGGCTAATAAGCTTTAAAAAAAAAACATTTAAAAAGAGAAAAACCACAGTTTCAATATTCATTACATTTTTAAAATCAGGTATCAATCTCATATTGGAAGTTTTGTTCAAAATTGTTCATGCTTAGCATATAATGAATCTGATATATATATATATTTTAATTACTGAATCTCATCGTATACAATTAGAACATATAATTAAAATTTTCCAATTGATGATTTTCTTTCCCTTTATAAATTGTTAAAACAAAAAAAAATTGGGTCCCACAAAAGTAATCCTACAGCACTAATCATAGAAAATGAAAAGTCAACTGATGTTTTGGGAAATACAATAAAACATTAAAGAATGCCCTCGAATTGACACAATTCATTTTGTATTTGCCAGATGGTAACATGATGAGTAAACAAAATAATAAGGCAGTGAATGGGAGTACACCAAATTCGTCATCAGTAAAAATAGATTCGGGGAAAATGATACGGACCCATTTTGGATTTTTCATTGCCAATCTCAAATATTATTATCAATTGTGTGTACTTTTAAAACTTTCCATACACGACAAGCATGAATAAAACAATATTGAATTTTAAGGAACAGAATTTTTTCACTAATCAATTCAATGAAATAACTGATCACTTTGTACATAAAAATGACCATTTAGACCTTGGGCAAGTTTTTCATACAATAAATACAGTGCATTGTTTACAAATAAAATAATCATCAACTATCAAATCAGATCCTTTTCTCCACTAGATAATTTGGTTAGCAGTTACACATACACACTATTGCAACATTAGCCTTTTCAATAAAAATTGGAGGGGAAAAAAAAAAGAAGGAAAAATGTATCCAGTATTTCCAGTGTGCTGGAATTATGGATTGGCAAAAAAAAATGAAGGAATGCGAGGGTGATCAATAGTTTTAAAATTTTCAAAAAGGAATTAAAAATGTAAAATCTGTTGCATAGACCAGTTTGAACACTCACAATCTGCAGTTATTAACCATTCATATCTTTGCCTTCGGGTGATGCTGCTCAGAGCATAGCTGATCTTCAAAATATAACTGCAAAGACACATGACAGGAGGAACAAGGACGTGGGTGTATACAGCCAATCCCAGATTCTTTCACATGTTGAACTCTGAGACAAACGGCTATTGAACCAACCATTGTATTCAAATTCATACGTGTTTCCTGACCCAAAGACTCATTTTGACCAAATCCAACAGATTCTTTATAATGAAATGCTCTACGGATATTTCACCAATTTTATTCTGCGATTTTAACATGGGTAGCCTTAACAATAGAAGATAGCAACCTACTAGGATATTTTGGAGGGAAAAAAGTGAAAGGCAAGTAAGCAGCCATGATAAAGAAAGAAATGTAAGAATTGTAAAATATTAGAAGCTCCAAAGGACAAATGGAAGCTAATTCAGATTCATTTTAACGTTACCACGAGTTTAGATGGTTCTAATTGATAACACACATAATACAAAAATAAGATTCTATCATTCAAGAACAAGTTGAAGATTTCAAAAATAGATAGGTATCTCTTAATCAATGTTGAGGCTAGGTGTTTTCAAGAATCATACTGTTGAAGTGAGGTGGTGGTGGTTGGAGGGGGACACCTTGGATGATACCATCAAGGACTCTAAGGAAGAAGGAGCATTCACTATACAATGATAAATAATGAACTCTCTGGCTGGGAGTTAGGAAGATACTAAGAGAACTCTTTAGTGGGAGGAGTGGAATTCAGAGGAAGGAGTGTCCTTTTTTTCAGCAGATCAATCACTTCCTCAACTCTGTACATGAAACAGAAAGATTGAAAGGGTACATCATCATCATCATCATCATCATCATCAGTCTTTCAGTGTCCGTCGTTGGACATAGACCTTCTCCAGGATTTGCCACACTTCTCTATCATGGGCGTCACGGAGCCAGTACTTCCTGAACTTGTCTAGCTCGTCTCTCCATCTAACATTTTGCCGCCCTCGGTTGCGCATTTGGTCTGGGGGAATCCATGTTGTGAGTCGTGATGTCCATCGATTGTCAGCCATTCTTGCAACATGGCCAGCCCACCGCCATTTGAGATTTTTTATGGATTCTAAGATGTCTCTAACTCTTGTCTTTTCCCGGATGTGCTGTGCTGTTTTGTGATCTCTCCATGTGAGGCCCAGCATTATTCTTTCATGTGCACGTTGCATGGTTCTCAGCTTACGGGTCTGTCTCTTAGTTAAGTTCCATGTTTCAGCTCCATAAGTGACTATTGGGAGGATGCATTGGTTATACACCCTTCTCTTTAGGATTAATGGGATCTTATTATTTTTGAAGGTTGAGCTAGCTCTGCCAAAGGCTTGCCATCCTATTGTGATTCTTCGCTTGATTTCTTCTTCTTTTGAGGGTCTCATGGAGATTCGTTGCCCTAGGTAGATGTAGTGGTCTACTTTCTCGAGTTCTGTGTCCTCGATTTCGATCTTAGTGTTTTTATCTCCAATGTGGTTGTTGCACATGATCTTCGTCTTGCTGAAGTTCATGTGTAGGCCGACTTTCTTGCTCTCTTCATTTAGTTCATCTATCATTAGTTGGAGGTCATGTAGGTTCTCTGCGAAAAGGGCTATGTCGTCTGCAAATCTGAGGTTGCTCAGATACTCGCTGTCTATTTTAATTCCTTTAATCTCCCAGTTCAGCCTTCTGAAGATCATCTCTAGGCAGGCTGTAAAGAGTTTAGGTGAGCTGGTATCACCTTGTCTTACTCCTTTCTGGAGCTGGAAGGGGTCCGAGTCTTTATGTAGCCTGATAAATGAGCTGCCGTGATTGTATATATGTTTCAACACTTCAACATATACTGGATCTACACCTTGCCGACTGATGGCCTCCATGACCTTAGGGATTTCTACTGAGTCAAACACCTTTTTGAAGTCGATAAATGCTACGGCCAGTGGTAGTTTATACTCTGCTGCTTTTTTTCAGTTTATTTATCGAATGCAGGTGATCAATGGTCAAGTAGCTTCTTCTAAAGCCAGCTTGCTCTCTTGGTTGGTTTTCATCAAGTGTTTTTGTGATTCAGTTGGTGATGATCTTTGTGAAAAGTTTGTATACGTAGTTGAGTAGGCTTATAGGCCAATAGTTGTTGAGGTCTTTAAAGGAAACCCGAAATACCTGAAAGGGTACAATTACTATCAAAAGATTCTGACCCCAAAACAGGCTAACAAAGTTAAGATTCTTACAAATGTTAACCTATGAAAGGAGAGAAAACAATCTATTTATGTAATCAATAGAGAAGAAAAAGAATCACACATAATATACACCAAATACTCCAGTGTTGTGAGATAAACCTGAAGAAGTACATACATCCTCTTCATAATTCCCATAGAAAGAATCCATCTTCAGTTTTTCCTTCACCAATCCGACAAATGCAATTTGAAGGATAGGTAGGGGGATATAACTGAAAATAAATATCATTCTATTTTTTCTGTTTAAATGAGGAAGTATTAATAACTAATGTTACTTGACTATCACTAATTTTGATTTTTGTTTATTTTAATTCAATGAACGACAAACTGAACAACTTTATGATTTGATAATAAATGCCTACAATATAAACAATTTTATTTTTTATCTTTTTCGTTTTCTCCTGATCGTTTTTGCCAATTAGATATCTTCAAGGGAAAATTGCTTTATGAAAAATTTGAATCAATTGTTTTTTTGAAAAAAATCAACCAAATACTTCATTTGTTTTTCAAAAACACATTGTAAAGGGAAACAAAACATTATAGACAAAATAAGGTAAATACAAACACTGTATCTACAGCAACTTCACTTGTTGAGAATTTGGAATTTTCAAATTTAAAATTACAAAGGGTTGAATAAATAGGTTTCAAGTAGGGTTTGTAAACTGGTATTAATATACTGGTTTTGGAAATTGGAGAGCAATATCATCATAGAGCCACCAATACCAGTTCTCTGAGTTTTCCCTATTCTTCAGCCTTTAATCAGAAATGGAGATTCAATTGGGAAAAGAATTTTTGAAGACATCTCAAAAATGAGATTTAGTAAAAGAGATATTTTTTCTTTCCTTCTTATCACAGGTAATGGATAAAAACTCTTTTCCTCTATCCTATCAGAGGTATGCAAAATGGCAGCAAGGCCTAATATAAAAAATTTGTCAATTACTTTTTCCGCTGTCTATACATGTGGGTGGGACACTATTTGCTTCTCTTACATTTTGGTCTTGATCTCTCTTGCCTTTATATTGCCACCCACTCCTTCCCTGGTCTCAACCTTCGGATCCAAATCTCTACCTCCTCTCCACTATCAATTGGTAATTTACCAGTATTAGTGATTTCCATACCCAACCGACAACTCCCCCAAACTGAAACAACCTCCACACATACCTTTTCGTTTGTCCTCTTCAGTCAAATGTTGACAATTTTCCCTCCAATTTATGCCCGCGAAACCCCGCCAGATGGGTACTGAATGATCTAGCCCCACCCCCATCAGGGAAATCCTGATGACACCTGTGATTACATGCCTTAATTCCACTGATTTTATGCGGTTTTGTCTGAAAGCATGTAGAGGAAAGGATAACAGTAAGTAAATTGTTGAATGTTGCCAAGTAGGCAAAAAGAAATGTCTAAAAAGTGTACATTTAATAGGAATCAGCCGCAACAAAAGGTCCTGTCGGTGCCACAACCAGAAATCGGTAGTTCACCAGTATCGGTCATGTTGGTAAGTAGCAAATGTTACTTTCAGGTGCATCTTTTTATTGAGATATGTTATATTTAGCTGTTAGCATTTTTGATTACCCCAAGACTATATTTTTTTGTTGTTTTTAGGTTTATCGATTCATTTTTATACATCAAATATCACATTATATATATATATATATATATATATATATATATATATATATATATATATATATATATATATATATATATATATAACCAGATCTGGATTTCCTTTCTTTTGAAAATCATAGCTTTTCTTACATTTCCTTCTAACAAATTCAATTAGTTTTCATATCATACAACAGGAAAAGGGAGAACAAGATGTTGTCAAAATTACAAATTACATAGAGTAAAAATGACAGGTACAAAGTAATACTGAGAAGGGAGGTTATACAACTTTTGACATGATTTACTGACTACCTGTAACTGACTTGAACAGACTTGCAATCGTGGTTTAAATGCCTACATCATATAAACAGGAGTAGCTGTAAGAATGAGATGATTGAAGATAAATGCTGACTTAATAAGTTGTTGTAATTTTCTACCTAGAGCAGCCAAGTTAAAGAAAACACTGTCGCAGTTTAGTCTATAAAAAAAACTATCTCTGCTGATGACAGTAGATAGTAGAAATCAATATGAAATAACAATACCAGATAGATCTAATTGAAACATAAGCATTCTATATTCTCTCTAGCTTCTGATTTCAAATTTCACTCTTGACACAAAGCATAAGAGTGGCTTTTCAAGAGAGAATGAATTGGAAAGACATGATTTGCATTTACTTTGTTTCATCTGGCACAGAGCCAAATTGGGAGAATTAGACAGAAGAGGATTACGCAGTGTCAATCTTCCAAGTGGGAAGAGCCTTCCTATCTTTGAATTCTGACTTTTATCTGGGCTCAAACATACAGGATATGCTGAGCTCTAAGACAAATGGTTTGCAATGAAATTTGAAACATGACCGCACACTGCAACATATCCAAGTCACTTAACTATCCATATTGAGCAACAGTAGACAGCTACTGGTCATAATATCAGCACATTTGACTATACGCATTGTTCGTTTGTTTTTTCAATCAAATGACTATATTACATATGGCATATGCAGTATATCACTGCTGTAAAATTTCTAAATATTGCACAGGTCCCATAATTACAAATTATATAAAAAAAGAATAATCTAATTGTATATGTAGAAAGGGGGCAATGAAATACATACGGCTTGTTAGCAAAGATAGTTGCAGATTTGCATCATGACACAGCGCATTTTGTCAAATATTAGTTAAAGCAGCCGTTCTTAACCAAGGAGACACCCCCCTCCCCAGAAGTATAAACAATGGATTTTTTTTTAAAGATTTACAATATCCATTTGGTTGAAAATGTGAGAGGGGGAAAGCATGGAGGCAAGGTCCAACTTCTAAAGGAGATATGGTAAAAAGGTTAAGAAACATTGACTTAGCTTCTTCAGGGCTGAGATAGTTGTATACTTCCTATTGGCACAAGTAGAATGAAAGTAAAAGCCAGGATTTCAAATGCTGATTTTCAAAGTAAGCAAGCCTCCTCTACTTGAAACATTAGCATCACACAATCTTCCTACTCACGTTTCCTCTGCTACTTACCAGACTAAGCAAAGTTTCCAAAATATTAAGTAGGATTTTACATGACTCAGTCGTTTATTTCGTTATAGTCGAATCTTGATTGCTTTGTTTCATGGTTCAATAATTATATAATCATGCAATAGAATGAGTTCTACAGAAAGCATTCTACCATACTCATTTTCTTACAGCCAAACATCAACCAAATGTTTAAAGGAAAAAAATAGGAAAATTCAAAAGTTCATTTCTTTAAGGGTAATGTTTTTGTCAAGCAGGAGTAAAAAAACTCTCAGCAAAAGATAAGAATCACGTACACAAACTAACAAAAAAATGTGGGAAAATATAAAAAGAGCAAAAACATTTGTTTTTAAATCATAAAAAAAGCAGCAAGAGTGAAACATAAGTTGAAAAATCAGAAGGGAGAAACAACATGATGGAAGGAAGGATTTTTGGTAGACACACCAAAAAGAATAACAAGCAGAGTTCAATACTACACTAAAGTTACTTTATGACAAGTTATATGAAATGAGAAACTGGGGTATAATAGAATTTAAACCTTAAAGAGAGCAGGCAATCAATAGAATCAAGTCATGCACACAATTACATTTAACCAAAACTAAGAGGAAACAACAAAATTCTTCAACCTACACAAAAACAAGAAAAGAAAAACCAAACAGAATCTAAAGAACACAGTGGTACATTTGTTAGATATCAACAGTGTAGCCTTAGTCTTAAACTTATCTGAAAGCATATGGATCCTATTACCAAGAAGTTCAGTGTAGATTGGTCAGTGCAAATCTTATTCTAGGCTTCTACATAGTAACCTTTGTTCTGAACACTAATGTGACATTTGAAAATGTAGGTTTTATTTCTTTGAAGACATTATCACGATAATATCATTACAAGATGATAAAAAGCTTGTTTACTCATGATGAATGACTTTTAAATACATTACCTACAGCAAATAAAAGCATTTTAAAAACTGAACAGCTGAATAGGTACAAAACTGACTTGTAAAATTCAATGGTTTTAAAAATTACATATCACTAAATTACAATAAGTTGGAAAACCTAAAAGACTTTCTGGATTTAGATGAAACTACTCGACCATGGACCATCTCCATTCAATAAATCAGTTGAAAGAGAAAGCAGCAGAATATAAAATGTCACTGGCTGTAGCATTCATAGACTTCAAGAAAGCATTTGACTCTGTAGAAATCCCCATGGTCATAAGGGCCATCAATCTACAAGGTGTAGACCCTGTATACGTCAAAGTACTACAACACATACAATCACAGCAACTTCTTTATCAGGCTACATAAGGATTCTAAACCCTTCCAACCTTGAAAAGGAGTAAGACAAGGTGATACCAGCTCACCCAAACTCTTCACAGCCAGCCGCAAGATGATCTTCCGAAACCTGGACTGGGAAAATAGAGGAAGCAAAATAGACGGCGAATATCAAAGCAACCTGAGATTTGCAGACATCATCATCCTTTTCACAGAGAACCTACATGACCTCTAACTAATGCTAGATGAACTAATGAAGAAAGCAAAAAGGTTGGCCTACACATGAACTTCAGTAAAACAAAAAACATATGCAACGATCACATTAATAATAAGGACATAACTGTCAAAATCAAAGATGCAAAACTGGGGAACGTAGACCACTACTTCTAACTAGGACAACGAATCTCTATGAAATCCACAAAAGAGGAAGAGGTCAAGCGAATAATAACCCTAGGATAACAAGGCTTTGGCAGAGCAAGCTCAAACTTCAAAATCAAGTCGATCCCAATAATCCTGAAAAGAAGAGTATACAACCAATGCATTCTCCCAATAGTCACTAATGGAGCTGAAACATGGAACCTAACCAAGAGACAGACTCGCAAACTGAGAAACATGCAACGCGCACATGAAAGAATCATGTTCAGCCACACATGGAGAGATCATAAGACAGCACAATAATATGAGGAAGAAAACGGGAATCAGAGATATTATCAGAAAACTTAAATGGCAATGGGCAGGCCATGTTGCAAGCATGACAGACAACCGATGGACATCACAACTCACAACATGGATCCTCAGAGATCACATGCGAAACTGAGGCTGACAGAACACAAAATGGAGAGATGAACTAGACAAATTTAAAAAATACTAGCTCCGCATCGCCTACTTTAAAGAAGCGTGGCGAATCCTGAGGAAGGTCTATATCCAAAGATAGACATTGAAAGACTGATAATGATGATGATACATCCAAAATGAAAATTTAAACTTTTTATTAAGTTGAAATCTATCAAGTTTGAAGACATGCACCACAGCGTTTACAGGTACAGGAAACAGAATCAGAGAACTGAGCTTGGGTTTTGACCAAGGAAACTAATATTCAATAAGCACTAATGACTTTGGTAAAGGCATGTATCCAGTTCTGCCCCCAGTTATGGGTAAATATCAGAGCAGTTGGAGCCCTCTACCCATGCAAAGAAGTCATTCTTGGGCATGGGGCTAGCCAACTTCATCCAGTAAAACCTACTTGCTACTGGAACAGCAATGCATCTCTATGTTTCACTACCCATGACGAAGTACAATTTCAAGCTGAGGGAAAAAATTATTTCTGCCAAAGTTCAACACTTGCAAAATCCATTATACTCACAAGTTATAAATATCAAAAGAACCAATAACACAGTGATCAGAAAATAAACATGAAAAATTTTTTAAAAGAAACCATATCTTAAAACCATCATTTTTTTCAACTTAATGTAACAGGACACACCACATTGTACAGAACATAGAAAACATATTGAATGTTGCAAGGCAATTCAGTATCGGAAACATTAGTAAATATCTTCAGATTAGAAACAGAATGGCAGATTCAGGTCAGCAATGGTGAATTCATGAATATAAATGAAAGTTCCTGATTAATAGATCATAAGTTATTGTAATTTCATCTTTCTTCCAGTCAACTGTGAATTAAGACCCTAGCAGAAAATGTTTTTTGAATGAAAACTCTCAAATGTGAAGTACATGACAGTGGATAATATACAAAATATACATTGCAATAAGATAATGGAACTATTTTCCAAGTATAGAGGGCTGGTCACCTTTATTGGCACCCTTGGATATTTTGTATGATCTGAACAATATCTTCCGAAATGAATGGAAATTTGCCAAATTTGTATGATCAAAATATATTAAAAGTATATCCCATGTAATTTACTTTAAAAACATTTTTCAACTGACAAGTAGCAACTTCAAAGACAAAACAGAAAATATGACCTAAACAGCAGTAATGGCACCCTCCCTAATATTTTGTTGCATCCATTTGGAAATGAGGTGTACTCCCAAATGTTTCATGTAGCCATCTATAAGCTTCTTGCGCCTGTCAGCTAGTAGTTTCTGTAACTCTTCCTATGCAATTTGTTAAAGCTCTCAAATATTTATAGGATTCCAGTGTTTTATGGTACAAGTTGGAACCATGATTCCAGATCTCCACTCTCTGCAAAGATTTTCAATGAAATTGAGATTAGATCTCATTGCAGCCCAGTTTAAAACCATCCATGTTTTATTTCTCAGCTACCCTTTTGTGCCTTATGTTTTCATCATGTTGGAGTACCCATGATCTTCATATCACACCTAGTTTTCTCCCACTGGGTAGCACATTTTTCTCTAAAATCCCTTGGTAATACTTTGGTTTCATGATTCTGACGAAGCAAATTTGGTAGATTTCCATTTAGTTCTAAAGATATTATACAAGATATAGAAAAAAAATCCGACGGTACCAGTAATCGTGGTAGCAGAAGATGCCTCACCATAGTTTAGTAGTTAGCAAACTAGTATCACTTGACCATTACCATTGTAATGAGTTCAATTTTTACAGGGTTCCTCACACTTGTGCCTGACTAAGCTAAGCTTAGTAAATACCAACTAAGAGTACAAGTACTATGTTTAAATGATAGTTTTAAACTTTCAGAAGACATAAACCAAAATATTTTCCTCATTCAAGGACAAAATAATTAGATATAACATAATGTGACTGCATTAAATGAAGAAATATCATTGTGTATGTAACAGTATTGAAACTAAAGTACATATGACTACCAAATAAGGTCACAGATATTATAGCTGATGTGATGTAAAAAGATAATTTTGATTGACATACGCTTAAACTTGGAGAAAACCTGGAAATTAAACATATTTGACAGAGTCAATGCTCACTTATGATCTACCTTATAAAATCTGTGATACTGCAGTAATGCAAATATTAACAAAACAAAACAAAAAAGTTGCTAACATGGCATTTGTTTTTATCAAGTTATCTAGAATACTTGGACATCAAAGTAGTTTTAGCAATCCTGATTATTTCAGTATTTGCACATTAGATAAAACAGATACATAAACAAACACTAATCATGAATGCGGCTTTAGCAATGAGATTCAATCTCTTTCAATTGCTATTTTATTGATGCTTGCTTATACGTTCAATTCATTTTTTTTTTTCTTATAATGTATGTACAAAAGGTGGACAATAAATTGCATACAATTCAAAACATTCCATAAGTCTTTTTTTGTGTTGGTAGTGTCAAAAAAGCAGGAACCCTGAATTTTTTTTGCAACCTGTTTTCTTTAATCCTTAAAATTCTTATTTAATGAATCTGCCAGTTTCCAAGCTGACATAATGTCTTATCAGGTTCATTATTGACCACATAAGACACAATGTGGTTCTGAACCTGAACACTGAAAAGATAGAAAATCATATAACTTGTGAAGTAAAAAACAGACTAATGAACACATTTTTCGATACAATTCTGACACAACAAATTCAGAAGAATGCTAATAATTAAGATTCAAACACATCAAGACAAAAAAAGCAAAACAGAAGAAGAATGTTGAGAAATCAGATTAAAAGTTTTTACTGATAGACTAAAAATCAGCTGTTTCTCCAATAATCTGTTTCGTCTTAATCCTTGAAGTGTTTATTTTATGATATTATCTATTATTACATCTAGTGCACACCCAAACACCAAAAAATACACACTTCGAGGATTAAGATATTACAGGTAGCAAAAAAAAAAAAAAAAAAAAACTGGGTGGTCCCTATGAACCAACTTTTTCAACACTATTATGTTCATAAAGTTTGAATTCATACAATACAAGGTTTAAATTTTCTTTTGGAACCAAGTTTGAAAAATCATGTCCTTCAAATGATGCCCTTCTGCCCCCTTGCAAAGTCTTGCTCTTTCACTCTAAGGTAACATGGTCAATCCTATCAGCAGACTAATAGAAAGTAAGATAATCATTCTGCTGGTTATCACAATATTTCCGCAGATAGGTTCTTTAGCCTTAATCTGATATTTAGTTTATCTGTTAGAGTTACCCCACTCTTTAACAGATGGTCTTAGTTCTGAGCATCTAAGATTCTTATAAAATAACTTGAGGAAGAATCATTACTCAGAATTTCACATAAATATTAATCAAGAAAATCAGGTTTTCAAAAAATTTCCATTTTCAGAAAGTGATAGTATTGTATGGGATCCCAGTCACACTCACTTGACTTGATGGCCAATAACAGTATTTCAAGATAATTTGAACTTCATTTTGTTTTGCTTTGTTTTTCAACCTAAATTACAAAAAGCCTGAAATAGTCAACCAAGCGAAACTGATTTCTGCAATATCAAAAATCAATGCAGCCAACATTTTACATTACCTCCAAGTATACTGAAAATAGATTCCAATAGAAAAAAGACATGCAAAATGGACAGATATTATAGTAAGAGAAAAAAAAAACTGCCATACTGCTACACTAGCAATCATAATCTATATCCAGCAAAGCACTAAAGAAAATGCGATCAGAAAAAAATTAATCAAATTATTCAAGAATTCTTAAGCAACATCACAAAAAAAAAAATGGTCAATATCAGGAATGAAGTATTTTGAATATAGCAAAACATTTTCAACTGAGTTGTAAAAAAAATAAATAGGGCTGTAACTGATCAGTATTGAATGGGTGACTTTTTGAAAGAACACGCTTCTAAAATAAAGACAAACTTAAGAGTACCTTATTTATCTTGGAAAAGCCTTTGCAATTGCATACAATCTACTTACTGAATCTGGTATAGTCAAGATTATGCAAAAGTCTTCAGTACTAAATCCCAGTCAAAAACTTCAGCATTAAAACAGACAGTTACTAACATCCTACATCCATGGGTTGAAGATATGAAAATAATTATGAATATAACACTAAAATCTATTCAAATGACAAAAGTTCCTCCTCTTCACCAGACTGCAAACTAAAATGTGATTACAAGCATAAAAATCAATGGGCTACCATGAACATAGGCATTAAAGATCTTCAACTGTCTCCCTTGATTAAAATGAAACAAAGTAACATGCAGAATACAAATGTTTACAATAAGAATAATTCCAAATCTGGCACAAAAATCAGAGAGTGACGATTGTTTTTTTCTTTATTCTTTCTCAATAATGAATGCATGATATTTCAAAATAATCTAAAATCAAGGACCTTACTAAACACATGAATTTATCACGCTATCACATCACCAGATGTTCTGACAAAAAGCCTTCTCACTGGCACACCACAATGACTGAAGAGTGCAGTCATGTCAAAAATTCTTCAGTGTTCCTGGTACTGTGTAATCTGCGACACTGAGAGGAAATGGATGCTGCCAACCTTGCCATTAAGATATCATGAAGTATGGTATTCTGATTATATTCTAGATCAAGGGTCAGCAAGCAACAGTTAACAGGTCAAATCTGGCTCACTACTATACATGACACTACATACAAAAATTATCTATTTTCCTTTTTCTATCTTTGGTTAGCAAACAATAATATTTACAATAGAAAAATAGAGAAAAGGTCTCTTTTTGCAGTGGCCTTAAATCAATATTTTATAGCTACAAAGCATTTAATACTACAGATTCCCGCAGTTCATAGATCACAATATGTACAAAATTTGAACCACAAAGAGAATTTCATAGTTCACATTGATTGATGGAACATTGAAGTTCATGGAGAACATCAGGATAATTGAATAAACAATTGTTTCCATTGACTTGTACTGCCATTATATCATTTAATTTTTTATTATTTGTTTTGGTCCACAAAACAATATTTCTAATCCAGCCCACCTCCAAATTTTTTTTGTGAATGTTAGTGTATATGTTGCTTCCTAAATTCTTTTACAAATTGCCATATGATGAAAAACACTTTTATAATGTAAACTTCATATATAACAGGAATAAAATACAGTTACTGTTAATTTTGATGATGCATCAATGAAAAGTATAACATAAGACTATTGAGTGTAGCAAATGAGGAACCCCAACTAGAATTGAGATAATAGATAAGAAATAAATTCATACTCCAGCAATTAACCTTTCACTTATGAAAATATAGAAACCCTGGTATAAATTCAAACTCTTTTAGAAAGGAAAACCATTGAACTCAATTAGGAAACTTCAAAAAAGTATTTAATTTCCAGTGACATGAATACATGCAATACATTAAACACACTACAACTTGAATGAAACTTTGAATCCTCAACCCGAACAAGAAAGTTTTTTAAAGTCTCATACATGAAAATTTTCAGACCTAAGGTTGTATGAATATCAACCAACAAAAAAAAAAAAACTAGACTTCAAACCAAAACAATTTAAAAAATCTTTACTAAACAGATCAAATATTGGTCAGCCATCACTTATCAAATACCATTGAGATTTATGCAATACCAAATAAGTCACAGCGGAATGAAAGGTAGTTAGGTAGACACCTCTAATCCAGCAGATAAGCATTCCAGCCTACCTGTAAAATATCCAGGTATGAAGTTCAAGTAGGAAAAGAAAAACATGAAATGAAATCAAGTAAAATTTAATGAAGGTATAGACTTGCATAAGAATAAGTTGATCAAATGGAAGGCTAGAATATACATTAGCCACAAATTAGTTACAAATCTGAAAGTGGGGGAGGGCAGAATTGCTATCTTCCATCATCAAATAGTGACTTTATCAGTATGGCAACCTAAGAAACTTGAATTAAAAATCAGCAGAATTCTATCAGGATCCATGGTGAAGCCAGATCATAAGTAACTGGATTTGTAATGGTCAATTTGTATTCGTTAAATTATGCCACATTACAAGCAAAGAGTATGGCTTGGTTCTAATCAACAATTGATTGCATGGAAACTTATTATTTTTGACTAGTATTTCTTTCAACTAAATTTCAATTGCGTTTCATCATAACTACTCAGATCATCAGTCTATGACAGACAGTAAACAGCACTGATCAAAAAAGGCTCTGGTAGCTCAAGGAATAATGCAGTTGTTGTATATGGGCTTCCTGAGCCTAAGTATTGAGTGTTCAAGTTTCGCTTAGAGTTTATTAATTCCCAATCAGCACTATTTACTCAATGCCCTAGATAGTAATAGCAATGAAAAGTAACTAAAAGCAGAATGATAGAAATAAGTTAAAAATAATAGCAATGCCCTATCTAATAGAAATAAATCAAGATAATATTACTGGTTACATAAAAATTAAGTTTATCAAACCTTATAGAATTTTAGCTCTACTTGCATCTAAAGCAGAAGGAAAATCAACAAAAGACTCAATACAATTCATCTATAATTTTTTCACTGCTACACAAATCTATTTTCTGATTTATTGAACTAAGAACTATTATTTGACATTTTATTGTTTTATAATCTCCAATAATCTGCACTGATAATTTTATCTGAGATCAATGGCAGAAACAACTGACATTTCTCATTTTTAAATTTCAAGTTTGGGCTAAGTATATTAAGTCAAGCAATATAGGTTTATATGCTTATAATATATCAAGTGAGATAAAGAGATTTACACTCATCTATAACAGTGAGATTACATAAATAATCTACATAACTATAGTCAGACAAGTCGCACAGGTCTTTAACATTAAATCCTAATTCATAATGATCAGAAAAACAATTTTGATGAATGTAAAAGCCGTATTCTCCCTATCTGTAATGTTTACATAAATTCCTGGCCACCAGAAGAAATCACGTCTTGATTTTCGAGGAAACGATCCACAGATTGATTGCTAAAAACTTACTCAAACAACTTTTAGATAAAAGATTGCGAAATTCAGTAGATCTTCATAATCTACTTTTAAAGGCTTATGATACTGAGGTGATTTCCATTCATTCATAATCCGGTGAATAATGTTTACATTCTTGCACTAAGACCATTTGTGAGACTTCTTGAATCTTCTACACACATCTGAAGTTAATATTCAGCATAAGTTCTTTAGCAGAACATGGATGAGTACTGAATAATCATATTTTTGAAGTATTATCATATTTGCTATATTTGTTCACATATTAAATGTACTACAGAACTTTTGGCATCTTATTACTTCCTATATAGGTATGTCTTCAGCATTGGCCGAGTCATGGATTATATAAACATCTAGTAAATAGGTAGCATTCTTCTTTACCACAGGTATGATTCACCTGAATAATTAAACTCATTTATTTGTATAATCTACAAAAAGAACAGAGCTAGCCATATAAATGATTTATATCCCCAGGTAGTACAGATTTTGTAAAAATAAAAAGAATGTGAGTTCCTTCTGCTCCTATTTCAAATCAGTATTCCTTCACTAACATATAAAAAAAAGTGTTACAGGTTTGGTTTTCAATTCAGTTTACAATATCAGACCTTCCAGTCCTGACACTGATTAATAAATTACATCAGCAACTGCACTTACCTGATTCCAGGAGAAGGGGAGGAAGAACTGAAAAAAGAGAAAAAAAATAAAAGCAAACATTAAGAACGATAATCTATGCTGCTCAAAAAGCTATCAAAGCATTAGAAGGAATCAATCCTCACAAAGTTTGAAAAAAAAATCATATCAGTAATTACCAGCTAAAGAATCCAAAATCAAGTCAATAGATTACCGTGTAAACTTACAAAAAAAAAATTTTAATTGAATTTCTATCAAGTCAAATGATTAATTGAGTATTTACAAAGCTTAGTTCAGTCTGGCGCAAGGCCAAAGAATAGAGGCACCTAATGATGATCCAACTTATTACAGCAAACAGTCTGCAAGATTAACTTGCTAATATATAGCTCCATTGGCCGATTTCAATCTGACATATTTTTCTACTTATAATCAGGTGAGTGATTTTTTCCAATTTATGGTAGAGAATCTTTCAGCAAGCTAAGGGTGCAGACTTTACTTCCAAGAAAAATTCAAGATAATTTTGTATTTTTTTCTACCATTCCTTGATTTATGAATGGATATTACATACAGAATTAAATGCAAAATAAATTTTCTCAAAAATCTTAACCTTTTATTATACTGAAATTATTAATACCAACACAAGTTTCAATTTACTTAACTTGATTGATATTTACTAATCTCAGTTTGGTCCGGCAAAAAGCCATTAAAGTGGGTCACTCAGTGAGGATCAAATTCACTACGGTAGTCATAGACTGTCAGACTAACTTGCTAACTACTGCTAACCAACACAGCATCTGTGATCTTTATTTGTGGTTGCACTTTAATCATAATAATCAACTTATGATTATTTGTAATTAAATGCTAAACTGCAATGCCATCTTTAACAAGTAGCCGTTTCATCGCAGGGTACTCATTTTGCAGGTCTGTTTCTTGGTTAGGTTCCAGGTTTCAGCACCATAAGTGATTATCGGGAGGATTCATTGGTTATATACACTTCTTTTTAGGACTAATGGGATCTTGTTTTTTAGAATTAATGGGATCTTGTTTTTTGCTCTGCAAAAGTCTTGCCATTGTACAGTGACTCTTCACTTAATTTCTTCTTTTGAGGGTCTCATGGAGATTTGTAGTCCTTGGTAGATGTATTGGTCTATTCTCTCCAGTTCTGCATCTTCAATTCTGATCTTTTTGTCCTTATTTCTGACATGATAGTAGCACATTATCTTAGCCTTGCTGAAGTTCATGTGTAAGCAAACTTTCTTGCTTTCTTCTTTTAGTTCATCTAGCATTAGTTGGAGGTCATGTAGATTCTCTGCAATAGGGGCAATGTAGTCCTCAAATCTGAGGTTGTTCAGATATTTGCCATCTATTTTGATACCTTTGTTTCTGAAGATCATCTTGAGGCTGGCTGTGAAGAGTTTGGGTGAGTTGGTATTACCTTGTTACTCCTATAAGGAGATATATATATATATATATATATATATATGTATATACACAGTATATGTTGTACAAATCAGGCTAGCAGTATAACATAATATAATAATATATCAATAATATAAAGCTACTTCTGAAATGTAATGGATTTATTTCCTAGAGTGCTCGATGCATACAACATTTTACTCATGGAGTTGAGTTGTTTTAGAGTAGAGCTGGAACCCACCAGCTAAGTTGAGCACTCTGAAGGATACATTTTCTATTTGCCACGAACATGGAGAAACTAGACATTGAACACTCTTTCAAGGATATTCCAATTCCCAACACCACTACAAAATAAGGCCGCTGGAAAAAGGAAGACTTATCGGACGCATGAGGTGGAAAACCTTTTTCTTCATCAACCAACCAAACACAAAATGACAACAAACAACACCACGGATTTAAAACTCAAAAAAGCCCACCCTACAACAAACTTTGAGCAGGACTTACTCAACCATCACCAACATCAAATTTAGAAAGTACATCAACCCACATCAGAAAGAACAACAACATGAAATACAACACATAAAAAATCCCCAAAAATATTCATTAAAGGGGATAAAAGTAATAACATATACAGGATGAATCTCCAAACTTACAACAAATACCTCACTGATAACATCACTCAAAACTACAAAAAATTAGACTTACAAACCAATAATTTAGAAACTAAAATAAACATAGAAAACAAAAGAATAACAGATAGATTAAACATAAGTAATAGAGTAGGTAAATTACAAAACAAGGATCCATATATATTAATGGAAGACCATAAACCAGATTTCAATAATAAACCCACTACTAGGCTCATTAACCCAACAAAAACGCAGATAGGTAGAATAAGTAAAAATGAGTTAGAAAAAACCAACAATTGTATAAAAATCAACTAGAACTTAATCAGTGGATAGGAACAGACGATGCCATCACTTGGTTTAACAATATGGGAAACAAAAAAATGTGCAGCTTCATACAGTTCGACATCATGGATTTTTACCCATCCATATCTAAAGGCATATTCGAGGAGGCCATGGAATTTGCTAAAACCTACACTAACATCAGCAGCAGTGACATTGATATAATCACACACTGCAGACATATGGTATTGTTCCATAATCAAAATCAATGGACAAAATAATCCGACGTCTGGGGATTCAATGTCTCCATGGGCAGCCTCGATTCAGCCGAGATGTCGGACCTTATAGGTTTGTCCATTTTATATCACCTTACACGCAAATTAGACACCAAGAACATAAGATTGTACTGGGATGATGAACTACTAATATTAGAAAACTGTAATGCGCAAAAGTGTGAAAAAAATCAAAAAATATATCATAAAAGAAATGAAAAAAAATGAACTTCAAAGTCGAAATTAAAGCTAACTTGAAAAATGTCAATTTTTTAGAAATCACATTTAATCAACACAACAATACCTATGATCCATACAGAAAAGAAAACTATTATTAAGTATATCAGCACTAGTTCCAACCATCCGAACACAATAATTCAAAAAATACCAAAATCCATAGAGACCAGATTAACTTACAATTCTTCCGATGAAACAATATTCAATAAAGTTAGAAATAATTACCTCAAAGCCCTAAACGATATTGGTTTCAATGAAATAATCCTCGAATATGATAAAAAAGTTGACTCCAATAATAAGAAAGAGAAAAAATAATAAGTAAACAGAAATAGAAAAATCATCTGGTATACACCTCCATTTAAGTTACAAGTAAGGATGAACTTATGCAAAATTTTCATTCAACTAATTGAAAAATATTTCCCCTGAAGCCAACCAATAAAGAAAATATTTAAAAAAAATACATTGCAGAATAGTTTTAGTTGAAAACAAAATTTCAATAAGATCATTACATAGCATAAAAATGAAATTATTAGAAATAATAAAAATGAAAAAAACACTAGGAAAAAAAAATCAGACTGGAACTGCCCGAACAAGAAAAACTGCTCCCTGCAAAACAAAGATTTAGATCTAATATAGTAAACCAAGGCAGGGATATCAACCCAGGATAAACCCTTAGATATGAAATATTACACTGCATATACACAAACCATTACATATATATACATACGTATACATACATATATATATCTATACATACGTATACATACATATATATATCTATACATACGTATACATACATGTATATATATATATATATATACATACGTATACATACATGTATATATATATATATATATACATACGTATACATACATGTATATATATATATATATACATACGTATACATACATGTATATATATATATATATACATACGTATACATACATGTATATATATATATATATACATACGTATACATACATGTATATATATATATATATACATACGTATACATACATGTATATATATATATATATACATACGTATACATACATGTATATATATATATATTTATACATACGTATACATACATGTATATATATATATATATACATACGTATACATACATGTATATATATATATATATACATACGTATACATACATGTATATATATATATATATACATACGTATACATACATGTATATATATATATATATACATACGTATACATACATATATATATATATATACATACGTATACATACATGTATATATATATATATATACATACGTATACATACATGTATATATATATATATATACATACGTATACATACATGTATATATATATATATATACATACGTATACATACATGTATATATATATATATATACATACGTATACATACATGTATATATATATATATATACATACGTATACATACATGTATATATATATATATATACATACGTATACATACATGTATATATATATATATATACATACGTATACATACATATATATATATATATACATACGTATACATACATATATATATATAAATACATACGTATACATACATATATATATATAAATACATACGTATACATGCATATATATATATATATACATACGTATACATGCATATATATATATATATATACATACGTATACATGCATATATATATATATATACATACGTATACAAGCATATATATATATATACATACGTATACATGCATATATATATATATATACATACGTATACATGCATATATATATATATATACATACGTATACATGCATATATATATATATATACATACGTATACATGCATATATATATATATATACATACGTATACATGCATATATATATATATATACATACGTATACATGCATATATATATATATATACATACGTATACATGCATATATATATATATATACATACGTATACATACATATATATATATATATATATATACATACATATATATATATATATATACATACGTATACATACATATATATATATATGTACGTACGTATACATACATATATATATATACGTACGTATACATACATATATATATATATATACGTACGTATACATACATATATATATAAAAATACGTACGTATACATACATATATATATATATATATACGTACGTATACATACATATATATATATGTATATACGTACGTATACATACATATATATATATGTACACGTACGTATACATACATATCTATATATGTACACGTACGTATACATACATATATATATATGTACACGTACGTATACATACATATATATATATGTACACGTACGTATACATACATATATATATATATGTACACGTACGTATACATACATATATATATGTACACGTACGTATACATACATATATATATATGTACACGTACGTATACATACATATATATATATGTACACGTACGTATACATACATATATATATATGTACACGTACGTATACGTACATATATATATATATGTACACGTACGTATACATACATATACATGTATGTACACGTACGTATACGTACATATATATGTATGTACACGTACGTATACATACATATATATGTATGTACACGTACGTATACATACATATATATGTATGTACACGTACGTATACATACATATATATGTATGTACACGTACGTATACATACATATATATGTATGTACACGTACGTATACATACATATATATGTATGTACACGTACGTATACATACATATATATATATATACACGTACGTATACATACATATATATATATACACGTACACGTACGTATACATACATATATATATATATACACGTACACGTACGTATACATACATATATATATATATACACGTACACGTACGTATACATACATATATATATATATACACGTACACGTACGTATACATACATATATATATATATACACGTACACGTACGTATACATACATATATATATATATACACGTACACGTACGTATACATACATATATATATATATACACGTACACGTACGTATACATACATATATATATATATACACGTACACGTACGTATACATACATATATATATAAAAATACGTACGTATACATACATATATATATATATACGTACGTATACATACATATACATATATGTATATACGTACGTATACATACATATATATATATGTATATACGTACGTATACATACATATATATATATGTACACGTACGTATACATACATATATATATATGTACACGTACGTATACATACATATATATATATGTACACGTACGTATACATACATATATATATATGTACACGTACGTATACATACATATATATATGTATGTACACGTACGTATACATACATATATATATGTATGTACACGTACGTATACATACATATATATATGTATGTACACGTACGTATACATACATATATATGTATGTACACGTACGTATACATACATATATATGTATGTACACGTACGTATACATACATATATATGTATGTACACGTACGTATACATACATATACATGTATGTACACGTACGTATACATACATATATATGTATGTACACGTACGTATACATACATATATATGTATGTACACGTACGTATACATACATATA
>CAUOPZ010000335.1:12500-30000 GCA_963457665.1 Thysanoteuthis rhombus
TTTTTGTTCTTTTCAATTTATTATCATCATTTCATCTGATTAAGAAATATATTTACTCTTCAATGATAGAAGATCGTTTGAAAGGCTCATTCATAAAATATATTTCAATCCATCATCCATTTTTGGTAATCACACTCCTGCATTTTTTTTTAAATTTTTTTAATTACATATATATATACATATATATATATATATATATATATATATTACCAAAAAGTATCCCTGATGTACGAAGAACCAAATTTTTTTCATGAGCTGTATTGTGTTTTTAAAATAGAATTTTTACTTTCACTGTCTTCATATATCATTGACTGTGGTGGTAAGGATTGCTTTCATGCCGAAATTTTTTCCCTCATCACCTGTTATACGTAGTTTTTTTTTTAATTAGTCTCTGTCCGTATTCGGATTGTTATATTCTTGTGTTCAGTTGAGTTCAACCATCTTGTGGGCATATTTTTTTGAAGGCGCTGCAAGACCCATATTGATAGCTTAGATATCCTCCATTTGTACTGTATTTTAGACTAATTTCTCAATGTTCTCTGGTCTGCAGTAATTGGATTATTTTTCTGAAAGGGTCGAAGATCTCAGTCGTTGGCATGTGTGTCCGCCTAGGAAAAGAAAACATCATCAATACCTATGTCCTATGAGCGCCTATTGTCCATTGTTTGTTGGTAATGGCCTGTAAACCTGATGGCTTTTAAAACATGGAACCTCCCGGTCTTCAACAAGATAAACCAAGTTGAGAAATTTTTTTTTTTTGTCAAAAGAATTGATTGTTTTCCAAAACAGTTTTAGCCAATGGTACAATAAAGAAACTTATCCACATAAATACCATGCCATCAAGTTTATTGGTTTATTTGGCTGTTTAGCTCAGAGGGAAACATAACTTTTGTTCTGTCCCTCTCGTTAAAGCTGATTGAAGAGTGAAAACAGCATTCAGTGTTTGTATTGCAGTGAATAGTTGTATAAGTGGTTTGCACCTTTTTTGTCTATCCTATATCCCAATCTTTTGTACTCATTACTATCCCAATCTATAGCTATACAGCTTAACATACTATCATTACCATTTTGGGGTTCTTTTTTCCTGTATAAATTACAATAATTGCATCTTTGCTTCTCATCATTTCGGCTTATGAATGGTTAATTGTCCATAGGATTGCTTTACTTTTGGATACTCTGGGAACCTGTATAGAAGGAAAGGTTCTTTTGAGAGTCAGGAATCCACTTGCTCAATGCTAGGGTTTCCAGATTTGGTATGAAAGGAAGGTTAACCTCTCTATATCTCCAATTACCAAACACAGGTATCGGATTAGCATCAAATTTGATAATAGTGCCTTGTGAGGTGTCTCCACCGCAAGAGTTTGGTATTGAACCGCTCCTTCCATTTTCATTTGATTTCCAAATTTGGTTGTTCCTATGCTTGTGTACGTTTCTGAGATCAAATCTGTATTATCTCCCTTTCTGGCCAAATCTGGCAACCCTGTTCAATGCTTCAATGCACTTGATTAGCTTTTTATCAAGTAGGATTTCTTAACAACAACAGCAAAAGAATATCTTTTTATATATCGTTATTAAATTCATTGACGGTAAACATCCATTTTTTTTTTCTTTTTTTTGCAAAGTGTCCTTCCTCACCAATGAATTTTTAAATGTTGCTATTTTACCGGCACAAAATAATTTTTATCACCTGTTTTAATATGAATCAACTAATCATATCCTTTATCCTTTGTTTAACTCCTTACCAAATCATTTGAACTCACTTGATCAATGAATCAATTGATTAATCACATGACTAACCTATCAGTCAAATCAGTGAAAAGGTAAACATTTCAAAAGAAGCAAATAATCTTAAAGCAATTGATGAACCCTTGTCGGTTTTCTGTTTTAATTAATTTTTCTTAATACATAATCTATATTCTCTTGTGATGTGTGACTTTTCAAGACCATTTTTTTCAACCTATAATGAGGGATTTGAACACATCCAGAGTTTGCAAGCCTCGTCTAAGCCCCAAATTCCTACTGTTCCAAAAGCAAACCCTTGAGTAATGTTGGACTCCCTGATTATATGTTTGAAAATTGATCCTCAACTGGTCGCACATTATCCAAGTACATGCAGCAATTATTTTCGAATCTTTCCTTACCTCCCCACTTCTGCCACCACCACATCCCCACTTCTTTGTTTTGTTACTCACCAACCCATCTTAATTAAATATTTTGTTTTTTGGCTTCTGCCCTTTAACATCCGTGGCTTGTAATCTTCAATGTTTAATTGCAATTTCTTCTCTTTCTGCCTTTTACTTCTAAATGCTTCTGTTGCCATAATACTTTCTTTCTTCAGTGATGTTTTATTGTCCACCATATTGATAATATGCTTTATTTTAAAATTTTGACTGCACTGATAGTCTTCTTGGGGATTCAGAAAAAAAGTCACAATGAGGCTCTTACCATGAGTTTGTTAAAACTTTTTCAAGGATTTTTTTAGGAAATGTCTGAATTAAAGTTGGGTTGAGTGGATGTTTATCTAAAGTCTGAATTATGGTACTACCATAATCTGTATGTCAGTGTGCTGGCTCAAGTATCTGCCTACTGTGAATCTACCCAGACCAACCATACCGTCTGAATACTCCATCAAAGGGATTGCAGACCTCTACAACTAGCTTGGGCATCTGCCTAGGAAAAAGAAACAAATCCTACAACCTAGAGACCTTGCCAACCAATGTCCCACCTTACTGGTCCATGACATGCAAACCCTTGGTTTACAGGATAAGGTCAGTTGCATGCACCTTATCTTAAACTCCATCGACCAGGCCTTAGGGCTGTTATATGTAGAGCCCACTGATATCTGAGGGTGTGGAAAATGTAGAAAACCCTCTCTCATCTTCATTTGCTAAGCCAAGCCCTAATGTAGGGATAGCATGAATGATAATTCTTATTCCTGATTTTCTGGTATTTTCATGTAATAATGATTCGACCTATATTTAACTCTTAAATTAATGAACCTCTTGTAATTGACTGTGGAACTCTTCAATGAATTGCATTAAAAATAATGGAATTCTTCTGTGAATTCCAGTAAAGAAATAAAAAAATTCACCTAATAATCATTGGG
Organism: Thysanoteuthis rhombus; assembly: GCA_963457665.1. Taxonomy (NCBI): domain Eukaryota; kingdom Metazoa; phylum Mollusca; class Cephalopoda; order Oegopsida; family Thysanoteuthidae; genus Thysanoteuthis; species Thysanoteuthis major. The sequence continues at coordinate 15,607 of CAUOPZ010000335.1, forward strand.
AGATAGTGTTATTCTGAAGTTATTCCCCTTGATATTGGAATTTAGTGTTTCTCATGAATTTGACAGTTAATGACTTCAAAAACATACTGCTGCTCTCAAAAGTTCTGAATAATGCATTCACTATATGATTCTTAGCATTAATAAAAAAAAAACACTTTCTCTCTGTCCTTTGTCTTATTTCTATGAATTTATTTTTTCTGCTTCTTGTTCTGTTATATTTTCCTCTTGAGAGAATCTGCTTCATTTGTAATCATTTTTGTCCCTTTTTTGTTTTCTGTTTTCAGATTCATGAAACAAAAATGTGACCCTCGTTTCTCTTTAACCTTCTTGAATTGTTTGATAAAAAAAGATTTTTGATTATTTCCTCCTTTGTTTTTGATGGAAACAAAATATTTATCAGATCCCCCCATCTCTCTTTTCACCTCTCTCAGAATAGTCTATTATATTCTCTTTTTTCTGAACTTTACACTACAGTCTTTTCTGTATTATTTTTCCTTATTTCTTTTCCTCATGTCTTGTACATAAATTCTAAAATGCTGAAGCTTTGTTTGTACTTCTTTGTGATCTGTATGCCACCCAATCTGTCTTAATCCTTCATTTTACCAATCCTCACATCCATTCCAAGTTTTGTGTGTAACTATTCTTCACTATCAAACTGCAGAAATGGTTAATGTTATTAATGAGTATGTCACTGAATCTATTCAGATTGTTGGCGAGGGTTATTCCATCAAGGTGTCGAATGCCGTAGGTTTTCATCACGTTGTGAACCATCAGTATAATTTTGTCAGTCCTTAAAGGAGCAGCGGAACGATTTTGGGGATTGGTGAAATGGGGGAATGGTTACAATGAGAGATTTACAGATAAGGAAAGAGTATTGCTTTGTTTGTTTTTGTTGTTGATTTGTTTTTATCTTTACAATAAATTAGATTGGGCTCCTAGCCAGCATTTTTCATTTTAATTCCAAAATGCTTCTTTGAAACTGAACCAAACTCAACCTCAGTCAATGATGTTAGAATGTTTTCTTCCTGGGTCTTCAAATGTATTGAAAAACATTTTTTATTCTCTTTTTCTTTCCACTTTTCATTCTCTCTTTGTTTTCTGATACTTCTCTCTAACCCTATTATTGTATATTTCAAATGCTTGGCCTCTATTGATACATTTTAATTTCAGGCAATAACTTTCCTTACCTGAAATGATGAGCAAAATATAAAACCCAAATGTTATTTAAGTTTGTTTCTTTGTTTCAGCAAACAGATAACTGGAATTGCATTTACTGAATTATCAATGGTAGATTTTGTGAGTGACTAATTTTTCTAATAAAATTAAAGATGGAGAATTCAGAGAAAAAGTACTTAATATTTGCTGATATTTCTCAGACTCTCAACTGTAAATGTAATTAGTTGTTGAATCTGCAATGTAGTACTAAAGATTAGTGTTATACAACACTCATGGAAATTAATAATACTAGGGTTAGATTTTACTGTAATAGTACAGCAGATAAACTCTCAAATTATGACCACTTGTATACTTTTTGAAAAAAAAAGTATGAAATTTCTAAGATAGTACCTTAACATTAATTTTCAGCTGTGAAGGGGTGTCAGATTTGACCATTCAGGACCATGCGAGGTCTAATTCAAGACAGCTACCAGTCAGCATATAAGGATTCGTTAACCCTTTTGACGGGATCTTGAAAATGATACTCTTCCAAGGATCAGACTGTTCTTGACTTTTAGTATCTTGTTGAGCACACCTGATACTCTGAAGAATATCTGGGAATGGGGGGTAGTAAGGTGTTTTTTCTTTCTTTCATGAATGTACTTGACTATGTGGTAAATGAGAAATGATAATGTCATAAATTCTGGTCTGTAAATCACCTATCATATTGTTGAGAAAATTAGCTACATGTTTTTTTTTGCATCTTCTGTATACATCATTGATATTTCAGTCAAATATTGCTTGTAACATGGCGGTTATGCTAGTTGTTTGCAAAAGAATGTCAGTGTACCATTTTTCAAATTATCATCATCATCATCATCATCATCATCAGTCTTTTAGTGTCCGTCGTTGGACATAGACCTTCCCCAGGATTTGCCACACTTCTCTATCATAGGCGTCACGGAGCCAGTACTTCCTGAACTTGTCTAGCTCATCTCTCCATCTAACATTTTGCCGGCCTCAGTTGCGCATATGGTCTCGGGGAACCCATGTTGTGAGTCGTGATGTCCATCGATTGTCAGCCATTCTTGCAACATGGCCAGCCCACCGCCATTTGAGATTTTTTATGGATTCTATGATGTCTCTAACTCTTGTCTTTTCCCAGATGTGCTGTGCTGTTTTGTGGTCTCTCCATGTGAGGCCCAGCATTATTCTTTCATGTGCACGTTGCATGGTTCTCAGCTTACGGGTCTGTTTCTTGGTTAAGTTCCATGTTTCAGCTCCATAAGTGACTATTGGGAGGATGCATTGGGGGAGGGTTCTTTCTTTTTTTTTTTTTTTCCTTGTAGATTTATGGTTAATTTCGGGGGGGGGGAATTTAGGGTTCATTGGAATAAACGGAATTGGTGCACATTCAGAGATTTTTTTTTTTTTTTTTGCTATTCGACCAACGATTTGATGCAAATGACAAATACAGAGTTGGATGAATAGACAGGCATTAAAGATTATTACAAAACAATCAGGAAATGAATAAATAAATCAAGAAAATTATATACTCATCTAAATTTGCAGCAATTTTAGTTAGTCTGGGGACTTCATTTTAGCAGTTGAAAAAGTTTCAATTTTTTCATCATTCCTTGCTAAATAATTCGTGCCCGTCTCCCAGCAAGAATTTACTACTGACCCTTTCAAATTATAAACCTGATCAAATGTGTTTGAACATTAGACTTGGTTGACTGGTGACCATCTTGAATTTAACCTCTCATGGTCCTCAGAGGTCAAATCTGACTTCTCTACACAGTCGAAGATTGATGTTATGATTTGTACAATCATCCTGGTTATCTGCTGCACTATACGTCATTTTTAATGTTGTATGTTTGTTTTGGAAATATATTGGTCAATTTTTTTTTTTTCTGAATCAAGTGGAAATTAGCATTATTTATCCTATAGCAAAATTATATTTTTAAAAATTTTATATTTCATTAAAATTATTAATATTGGTAAACTTCTCAAAACAAAAGCTACCGTGTAATAACTATTAAGAACTTAGTAGGTGTAGTGCAAAAAAAGATTCCAATTTTTTAACAAAAGTTTTATATCAAAAATAGTTTTTAAAAAGCTAATTTGTAAAATGGATATGCCAACATAAGAAATAATTTTTGTATTTATAGTACTAACTCAGAAAGTTGCTTGAATTTTTTGTTCTTTTTTTGACTTGATATGGTAAAAAAATCCCATTCTTTTTATGTTATAAGGCTGTGATTTCCTTGTTAAGCTCAGAAATCCTACCGAAAACATCATGCTAAGAATACTATAAATGGTTATTTATACCAATGCTTGTGTTATTATTCATTGTAAATGTAATTGTAAAACTTATGAAGCATTTTTTTTTCATAGCAGTAATTTTGCTCTTTAAGATATACAGATTAAATTTCATACGGTGTGCAGTCTATATCTATTCCCTAAAGCATCGTGATGTGCTGCTTGGAATACAAGGGTGGGTCAGTAAGTCTGTAGCCTGACAGTTATTAACTGAAATTTACATTGTATTATGTTTGATAAGTGTTCTCTGAGAAGAGGCTTCAGGTTAAGTACATTAACAAGAAAGAAACAGGATATTGGACACTGGTCTCTCATATTAGTGATAATGAGTTTGATTGTTACTGGGGACCTAATATCAGTGATTTAGTGCCTTTGGTGAGTATCTAATTCAATACACCTGTGGCTTGAAATTAGAACTGTTTATTTTTCTAACGTCATCAATGTCTAAAGTACTTATCTTTAACGACTTGAAATCATATTTTAATTTTTTTCTTTCATTTTTTCCTTGTTCAAATTTTTATATGAATTTCCACATTCTCTTTAAAAATTATGCTGATGGAATCTTGATAGAAAGAATGATGATGACACTTTCTATCATAACCATTTTGTAATACCTTCTATTTGCAAGCTTTTCACCTGAAATCACTTTTATCATTATTATCTTGTTCTCTTTATTAGTAAGTAAAATGTGCATTATTCCATTGAAAAGTGCATTAACAGCTTAGATTTAAATATGAGGTCTGTCCAGAAAGTATTCTGCTGTTTAATATCTACAAAAAAAATAGCCATCTTTTGAATAAATGGCTGGATACTTTCCAGACAGATCTTGCATAATTAAATGTGTTTAGGCTTTTTTCTGTCGTGGCAAATTGACAGAAGGTAAACATTTAGAGAAATAAAAAGGGAAAAAAGTGCCTTTGTAATGATAAACTCTTACATTCATGGACCACTTGTAATGAACAGCAGAACTCTTCAATGAATAGATTTAAATGATGGAATTCCTCTGAATTGGAAAAAAAATCAAAATTACCTAGTGGTCAAAAGAAAAATAATTTTCTCAATGGGTGGTTCATAAAATGGTTTTGTGCCAAACAATTATCTTATGATGTGTACTAGTTGGAGATGTTTCCTACTTGCTCCACACTTCTTAGTTATTAATTTTTTAACAGTTTTGATCAAATATAGTATGTTAGGCGGATTGTTTTCTGTTACAGACTGAGGAATTAGTGTATAATGAAGAATTTTCCCCATAAAATATATCAATATTGATTCATTACTGTGTTTTAACATGAAATAATATTAGATTCAGGGCATTTCGTTGTGTGGAGAGGTTATTTTTTATGATTAAAAAAGAGCTGGAAAGGTTCAGTTTGATTTAGGGTCACTGTAAATCTTTTGCTGATGCTGTTGACTTTCGTTGGACATGATACAGAATTTTGCATATGATCTCTGGGGATCCACGTTGTGAGTTGTGATGTTCATCTGTCATGTTTTTAAACTAACCAAGGCCTTTTTGTCCTGCTTTGTACTTTGAGTGATGAAATTTGTCCAGTGGCCTTTTTGTCTACAGCCTAGTGAAAATATGAAAGTCATTTGTTTGTTTGTTTTTTTTCTTTGAATTTTGATATTTTGATTGATTATGACCTTCATTTTGTTGGGAAATTTTTCATTTTTAAGAAATATGCTCTAAATTTGTAGAAATATAGGTAGTTAAAAAAAAATAAAGATAATTCATGTAAGCTGAGCCTCTGTAAAATGGTAGAAAGTAAGTGTCCAGTTCAGCCTTGTTAAAGTTACATTGTAAATAGACCCCACTTCATTGCTAAGATTTTTTTCTGAAAATTTACAAAATCATGGAAGGTCCTAGGGTGTTATGGATTGGAAGCACCCCACATGGAAAAATGTTATGAAGACCAAGTTATAAGATCACTATGATTTGTTGAAAAATAATTATAATTTGTTTCACTTAAATTTATAAGTTAATGTCAAAGTATATTTACAAGTAAATATACTTGGAAATAAACTGATAAATTACCTGGAAATAGAATTTAGAATTGTTTTAATTATTTTAAAAAAAATTTTGAATGCCTAAAATAATGTAAGCTGTGTAACTCATTACTCTTGGTACAAGTTTAAAATAGGAAAAACAGAAAATTTGACATTCATATAATATTGATATTTATTACAAGTACTCTGTCAAAAATATTATGTTGACCAACCTAAAAAGATACTGTAATTTGTTACACCTAAATTTATTAGTTGGTTTCCACGTATATTTACTAGTTAATCAGGGTGTGAACTTAATTGAATATCAAAAAATATCAAGATTTCGCTTAAAAAGATTTTTTAAATCTTGAGGTTTTGCAAAAAGAAATCTAAAAATATCTGAACTGGTATATATATATATATATATATATATATATATGTGTGTGTGTGTATTATAAAGAAATGGAAATTTAACCCAACAGAATAATTATAGATGCGTTATTTTTATTTGTGATTCTGTAGTAAAATGCTACTTGGCCTAGATAGAATAAATAACTGAGCAAATGGGCTGCTACAAAAATCAAATCTGCGTCCATCAGAGGGCGGTCTTAACGTGGTACCAACATGAACAAATATAGACATGGAATGAAAAAAACAAGAGATGGATATAAAGCAGTTATTCAAGTCTCCGACTCACCTACTGGATGTTTAGCTTCGATGGTAAAAGTGGCATCACTGTAAGACCCTTCCTACCTGATGGTGTTTATTCTATGTACTCTTATTTCAATGGTCAATGCTGATACTTAAGAGAGCAGGGTGGCTAATGGCCAATATATTTTTTTTTTTTTTTCGCTTCTGATAGTATTCAACAATGAATATTTATTTAATATTATTGTCTATCTGCATTGTCTCTGAAAGTAGATCTGCAATCTGTCACTGCAGTGCACTTATTTTTTTGAAAATGTATCAACTAATTAGTGGCAGACCAATCAATCACTAGCTCCCTGAGATAACATTACATTCTTCCTTAGCAGGAGTTCCGTTATGACTGAATGTTTACATACATTCTATCAACAAGACTAGTTTGTCTTTCTCCATCCTAATTTGTTCAGGATCGAATCCTTGGTCTCCAGTGGTGGCCGCTTGTTGTTCAGACTCAGAAGCTGTGGCTTTTTCTTCTTTTAGCTTTGTTTTGCCTTGTTCAGTGTGTCCTCTGTTGCAAAGACATAGTTCATGTATCTAGCATTGTTGCCAGTACCAAACATTTGGTCCCCTCAATCGTGAAAAATCTTTTTTTTTTCAAAATCTGCCTCATTGTTTCTCTGAGTGTTCTGATCCCCCTGGTAGTTGTACTCTCTTTCTGAAGCAGCATCTTCAGCACTGCTATACTTGAGATAATGCAAGATTTACTTATACCATGCATAATCTTAATCATTTCTATCATGTCTGTCTATGTATCTTCAATATTTATAAGTGGCACCAATCAATCAATAAGGCTGAAAATTTGCATTTGACCCTTCCTGGAAACTTTTTTTTTTTCCTTTTTTCAATTCCTTCCCCCTAAGTACAATTTTAGAGGGAGTTCAATCGGCAATGAAACATTATGCTATATAGGCCACTAGTTTGTGCCCACTGGTTTTGAAAATAGAGTTTCTCGCCAATAAATTTAAACATTGGATTTAAAATGACTAAATTTTATGTTTTATCTATGAAAATCTTTTTTTATTGTCAAAATTTTGATCTTTTTCACTAGAAAAACAAAAAAATTGAGGATAATTTTTAAAAATCTTGATTACATTTTTTAATGACAAGGTTTTTTTGCCAAATAAGGAAGTTATCAGGGCCAGCAGTAACAACTCTCCACAACTACCTCATTCCTTCGACTCCTCATACACACATCTCTAACTTCTTTGATTTCTGCTTCTTTACGTCATTTATTCCTTCAAAGAATTCTCCCATGCTTCTACCTGCCTGTTATTATGGGCGTGCGTGTCCAGCATCTGGCCCAGTGCTGTCCATTTCCGTTCTGATTCAAATTGCATCATGATCAAGTGGATTAAACTCTACTTGTTTCTATACTGTTGTATATGTTCCTGTACAATTGTGAAATTAGCTAACCTGTGAAATCACAAGGGATTTAATTAAATCCATGTATATTCCAGGAATTTCATGAAATCTCTATTTTCATAGTTTATGTCGCAATGATTAAAACACTTTTGAAGCTGAATATTAGTAATGTGATGAGTTTGGTCCACACTGAGTGCATCAATGCTGTGGCCTTTGTCAGACTAAGCTTTATATAAACTGTCATTAGTTTTGAGAAGAGTTTGTTGGATGATTGAAGTCCTTCTTATTGATGTAGGTAATGTGAGGTTTCGGTCGATATATTCCATGGCATTCTTCAGGTGTACTATCTGATTGTGATGGTGGTGAATACAACTTTGCTTCAGTGGTAGCAACGCTTGTAATGTTGTATACTGGCTGATAGCTCTTTTTCTTTCCTTGTTGGGCCTGGATTTCCAGACCTTGTTCCTGAAAAACTGAAGCTACATCATCTGAGTTTATTAGTTAGACAGATGCACAGTTCAAACTGATGTGGTCTCTACTTTGAATAAGTCACATATTCACTCTAAATGAACTTGATATTCACTAAGTTTAGCTTAATTTGACACAAAGCCATGTTAGTGGAGCACCAAGTGAAGTTCGAACTTATCACTGTAGTAATGGTCAGTATCACAAGCTTTTTACTGAAATGTTTAGGGATGCAATGAAATCCAGGAATTTTACAAAGTAACTAACTTCGCAATCTTACCGTAACACATCTCCAATTTCTCATTTCATTATCAAAAGCATCTTTAAAATATATGCTTAGTCTGTCACGAAGTCATGACATCCAGTGAGGATGGAACACCCTACACTTGTATCAATTGGTATAACTAGTAACAACGGTGAAACATAAGTGACACGATTGTGGATCAAATATGGCTGCATACATATATTTAGTAAGTTTAGCTCAGTACAATACAAGACCTTAATAGTGGATCACACTGAAGGTCAAACTCACAGCATTTGTAATAGTTTGTAAGACAAGTTTGATAACTGCTACTCGACAGCAAGTTGCCCGTATGTATGCATTTACTAAATTCAGTACGGCAGAAGGCTACAAATATTGGGCACCCAGATCAAACTTATCAATCATCATGCTCGTTTTTCATGGTCCAAAATTACAATGATTTCTGTTGTAACTGTTTACTGCAGTTGCAGTGTCAGTCCATGGACTTATCCATGTATATGTAAAAAAATAATAGCAGCCACTATTCTAGGTCCACTGATGGACAAAGGCCTTTCCTAACTCCTCCCATGACAAATGCATGCTATATACAGGGTTGCAAAGGGTTTTTTCTAAATATTCAAGATTTTAATGATTTGGAAAAAAATCATTTCAACAAATGATTTATATAAACAAAGGGAATTGAAGAAATAATTGAGTAAAACTTTAATTTCTTATTGTATATCTAATTCAATTATAATAATGCTGCTAACCTGTAAATGTGTAAGGGAAGAAGGAGGAGAAAAAAAAATGCTGTCCAGAGCCTAAGAAAGTTATTTGTCTCTCTCCCCAAAAGAAAAGACCATATAGATAAATAGCTAATAAATCAACCTTTCAAAAGAACAGACCGCCTGGATGAAAGGATATGGCCAAATTCTATAACAAAGTAACAAATAAAATTTATCCAAGACTTTTCAACTATGACTGTCAAGAAATCGCCCCCTCCCTTCAACCAGAAATCCCAATTGGACTCAAATGAGTACCAAGTGATCATGTTTTGTTTTTAATTATTCTCAATACTTTTTTTTTTCAGAATTTTTCTAAAATTTAACTCAAAGTTCTATGGATAACGATCTCTTTCTGTCCTTCTCTCTCTCTCTCTGTAAGAGTAAAAGTTACATTCTGAAAGATGCAATCTCAGGAGTTAGAGCAAGTTAAAAACTTTTTAAAAAAATAGAAAGGTACGATCAAATACAAACTAAGCATCTAAGTACTAATAGTACAAACCCAAAGTGAATGAAACAAAGTAAAGTTCTGGAAGATTGGAATACTACAATCATGATGCTTTTATGTGAAAAAAGAAACCCAAAAGACGTCAACAACTACAGACGTATAAGCCTACTCAAGTGCATCTACAAACTTTTTACAAAAATCATCACCAACCGAATCACAAAAATACTAGATAAAAATCAACTGGCTTCAGAAGAAGCTACTCTACCATGGACCACCTGCACTCGATAATTCAGCTGAAAGAAAAAGCAGCAGAATACAAGCAGCCGCTCGTTGTAGCATTTATCGACTTCAAAAAGGCTTTTGACTCAGTGGAAATCCCTATGGTCATGAAGGTCATCACTCTACATGGTGTCGACCCTGTATATGTCGAAGTGCTGCAACATATATACAATCACAGCAGCTCTTTTATCAGGCTACATAACGTCTCAGAGCCCTACTGCCTCCAAAAAGGGGTGAGACAAAGTGATAGCAGTTCACCTGAACTCTTCAAAGCCTGCCTTGAGATGATCTTCCGAAACCTAGACTGGGAAAATCAAGGAATCAAAAAAGACAGTGAATATCTGAGCAACCTCAGATTCACAGATGACATTGCCTTTTTCGTGGAAAACCGACATGACCTCATGCTATATGAACTAGATGAAGAAAGCAAGAAGAAAGTTGGCCTACACGTGAATTCCAACAACACAAATATCATGTGCAACAATCAGATTGGAAATAAGAACATGAAAATCAAAATCGAATACGCCAAACTGGACAAAGTAGACCATTACATCTACCCTGGACAACAAATCTCATGAGACCCTCAAAAGAGGAAGAAATCAAACGAAGAATCACTGTAGGATGGCAAGCTCAACTTTCAAAAACAAGAGGATCCCACAAATCTTAAAAAGAAGGTATACAACCAATGCACCCTCCTGATAGTCAATTGTGGAGTTGGAACATGGAACCTGACCAAGAGACAGACCCGTAAACTGAGAAGCATGCAATGTTTGCGCAGAGAATTATCTCACATGAAGAGACCACAAGACAGCAAAATAGATTCGGGAGAAAACAGGAGTCCGAGACATCATAGAATCCATTAAAAAAACTCAAATGGCAATGGGCTAGCCATGTTGCTGTAATGACAGAGAACCGATGGACATGACTCACAGCATGGATCCCCAGAGACCACATGTGCAACTGAAGCCAGCAGACTACTAGATGGAGAGATGAACAAGATAAATTCAGAAAGTACTGGCTCCATGACACTCACGATAGAGAAGTGTGGCAAATCTTGGGGAAGGTCTATGTCCAACAGCCGATGCTGAAAGACTGATGATGATGATTGATCACAGATGATCATCTCAAAATGTCAAATATGTGCCCCATCAATCAAGCAGCCTCTACTATTTTCATTGTCTAGGTCAACTGGCATATTCACCATATAAAAACAGGATGTCAAATAAAGATAATGCATTGATTGTTATATATATATATATATATATATATATATATATATATATATATATGATATGACATAAAATCACAGATATACCTTCACTTTTCATGAAATATGGTTAAAACCATGAAACAAGTCTGATTATATGTAATTATAATATTGCTCTGTTTTGGTGTAAAAACTTAATGAATACATTGGGCACTTTTTTTAATAAATATCTAATTATAAAACTTCGATACCACTTTCACTCTTGGAATTGATTATATCTCAGAAGGGAAATAAACCTATTCCTGATATAATTGGCCTTATGGGGATGTTCGGTTTGTAAGTTTTAGGTAAACTGTAAAGTCTGGATAGGATAAGGTATTATTCTATGAATTAGGTCCATGTTATGTTTTCACATTGTAAAATTTCTTTCATAGTTTTTATGAAATTGGTTCTTTCTTTGTCAATGAGTGCTTCATTTTTCCTTTCAAAGAAGAGAAATGATTTTGTGAATGTGTGTGTGTGTGTGTGTAATTGAATGCCTTAGTTAGAAATACATACAATGGCAACTTCAATTTTCAAAAAGCACAACTCTTGGCCTCACAAATATCCAAATGTGATATGATAACTCAAAGGTATGGGCATTTTCAAATAGCAGATCCTTCAAATGCACTAATTTTAAAACAAAACTATATCAAAACAACACATTACAACAAGAATTGAAGGCATAGGATAATGAACACTTGCCCCTTTAAAAAGGGATACGGATACACACTGATCTCTTTAAGAAAACATTCACTGCATGCACACACTCACAAATGAGGGCAGTAAATAACAGATAGATAAAGTCACGAGTTTCACCAACTGGTCATACAATGAAAAAGAAATACAACACATATCCTACTTCACTCCACTACATATTCTTCCACCCTTATCTATTGAAGCCAAATATGTATCTCATCGCTCTGTCTACCTCCCCCTCCACAGTGACCGAAAAACATTCCAAAATTGACCCTTCTGACTCACTGAACAACCACTAAAATAATCCACTGTATGCACCATCTTTCTCATTTTATTCCTTCGCAGAACCAGCAATTCTTACTCATCCTTGTGATAATAAATAAAATTCAATATTTGACACTTGTTTTTCCCAAAATTTTTTCCTCTCCCCACTGTCAAATCACTTCCTCTATGTATGTATGGGTGTGTGTGTATATATATATATATATATATATATATAATGAATGTTGGGTAATTCCTCTCACAGATTTTTAGTATCTTGCTCAATATATGATTAATATGTATATTTTGATTCATGTAAATAAATTCAACTGATCTACTTTGATTCTCAAGATGTTTTCAAAATCATTTTTACAGAAAGTAATATTTTGTGTGTGTGTATATATATATATATATATATATATATATATATATATATATATATATATATAAAGCTGTAGAAATTTGTACTCTAAAATATTTGTTTCAATCTTGTGTGTATTTGTTTTCCTCCCTCTTTTTGTTATCTTGCATTCCAGGTGACAAAAGTCTTGACACCAATAACCAAGACCATTTTCTTTTGTTATTCAGCTCATCTGTTGTCTGCTCTCTTTCCTCACAGTATTATTGCAACGTGTGCCCATAGGGCTTTCAATTTGCTATTCATTTACTGTCTTTACTTTATTTGTAGTATGACTCCTTCTCCACGTTCGATTATTGAATTCAAATTTAAATGTCTTTTTCAGGGAATAGCAATCAGTTACCTCCTTTGACAAACCAGCCACGTAAGTTTTTATGTTTTGGGAAAAACGAACAATAAAAAAAAAAAGAAAAATTAATACCACCTCTGTCCCATAATAGTTGTTACATTTAGTATAGGAAATTTTTATGCAAATGTATCGACTATTATGGGAAAAGTAGCATTTTTTTAAAATAACCTCCTGCACTTTTAATTCAGCCCATGTAACACAATTTTTGAAGGAGGGATCAAAATCTTTACAATTAGAAATCATTAAGTTTTTTTCAAATAAACCCTTTTCAGCCAACCTTTTGGCAGTATTAAAGAAGCAACATTAAAATGTCATAAGATAGAATTTTTTAGGGGGGTAGTGGATTCTAGATTTTAAAAGATTAAACAAAAAATATAAATGCTAGATTGGAAGTCTTGCTGAAGATTCATCTATGTGATGAAACTTTTTGATGGCAGATGTATATGGCTACTGAGGGAGGAGAGACTTCAGACCAGTTGTCCCACATCACCTTACTCCCCTTGGAATCCTCAATAGCTGCCTAATCTTGAATTGGCGTTTAGTAATTTTTTTCATCATTATACTTGACGTTATAAACCCCCCCCCCCCCGGCTGAAATTTCTCCCCTCAGTTCCTCCCTGGGCTGAAATTGCTCTCCCGAAATATTTCTCCTGGGAGCAAACTCCAATTTGAGAATCTCTACTTCAAATTATATGGGCATGATGAATGCTTAATTTTTTATTGTTGCTACCAAGCAATTATTGAATTTTCTGAGATTTTTTTTTTGCTCCCCGTGTATTTGAATGCACTTTATTCATTGTTAGTCTTTTTTTGTTATGTAGCTTGCTTTGCTTGTATCATTCTGCGCAGAATGTTCCTTCTCTTTTACACTTATCACCCCCAATTTATTAGATTGCTTCTTGTTCTCTGTATGTTTTCTTTTTCTCATTTTTATGAACATGCATCACATTTTTCTCAGTTTGAAATTTAGTTTTGCTTAGAAAGTGGTTTTTTTCATTTCTTGGATTTTTTTTTTTTTTTTTTTTTTTCAAAATACTTATCTGATATTTTCAAATTATGTACATTACATATATTTTCCCACTAACATTTTTCTCCTAGTACTTGAAACTACTAATTTAATACAGTTATTCATTGATTTTTTGTCCTTTGTAGCAAGGCCAATCAGAGGGTTTGGGGAACAAGGTGGTGGGATTTGGCTTGTGTTACTGAGTGTAGTTCTTGGATTAACATAATTGCCTTGGGAGGCTCTCTACATGACCCCCAGATGCTTTCTGAACCTGGTAATCCCAGTTGATCACACATCTATGTATTGACCAGGCTTGACATTGCTTAATTTTGGAGATTGTATGAGAACCAGTGTTTCCAATGGTATTTGTCCGTAACAATTACATAATGCAAATAAACAATTTTGTGTGTATAGCAATATTTGCTTCATCCTCGTGTATGAAAATCTGGTAGGTATCAAAGGAAAGGCCTTTTACAAGAAGTCGATGATGTTATCATATAAGTTTTGCTGTTGAACTGCTGCATAAAATATTCACTGGTATAGAATTTCACCAATATATGCGTGACTAATATACAAACAACCACAATCAAACAAATCTGTAAAAACATTTTAGACCTACTGTCTTATTCACATTTTAGCTTTTTGTGATCTTAGTTACTATACAATGATG